>JAIPRL010003425.1:0-47151 GCA_025469235.1 Pemphigus obesinymphae
ATTAGAATTCATGCTTAGTATTCTTTCTTTAATAGTATTTCTGCTGAGTGACAAGTCTTTAATACGTTGTATAATTTTATCTTAACTATCAAAATCGTTAAAAAGGTTATCGGCGCAAACTAACCAAGACATTTTAATAAAACACCATCACCAAACGGTTTTCCACGAATAGCAATAGATTTTGTAACGTCGAAACTTGTAGAAATCAAACTATCCGAACTTTTAACAAATTTAACCAATGTATTACTTTATAAATTTTTATTACATAGTGCTCGAGCAGTATAACTTATTGGTTCATCGGCAGATTTTGTTAAGTGTTTTATGAATAGTTTCAAAATGTCGTTTAACAGATGAAGTACGGCATACAACACTTTCTAAACACAATACACATAAAGATTTGTTGTTTTTTAATATCATACCATACTTGGGTTTCCACCATTCTTGGAAATCTCACTCTGATCCAGAAACTTTTAATTTTTTTTGAACACGACATCTTTATGAAAACGACAAATATCACGGCGTTGAAAATCACACCGGTTGACGACGTGTAACTAACTAATAAAGGTACCTGTCGTCCATCGGTTTAAACGGGTATCGTCGTTATCGTTGTGACAATTCATGTACAATGAGGGTACCAATGACTTTAAAAATAAAACTTCGATTATCGATAAGAGTAGGTACAATAATCATAATTAAAGTCGTAAACAATAAATATCTATTTAATGTCTATAGGAATATTATTATTATAAAAATGTACCTATACAATTGTTTCTTCAAATTTCTTATAACTAAAGAAAACAAAATATTTTTTTCTCGCGTGCCATTGAAAATTGTCCAACGTGCCACTTTTGGCACGCGTGCCATAGGTTCGCCACCCCTGCTATATGCACTGAGTACCTAATGGAATATTATCTAATAATATATTTATTGTAAATTAGATAAAGACTATGGAGTGAGAAAGTATGTATATCATTTACTTATATTATATATTATGTTGTGGTAATATATTTACATAGGTAGTTAATAATATTAATAAAAAGGAATAACTACAAACACAAATCTATGTACCTATACTTGATGAGTGAATAATGTAAAAAATAATACTTGATGAGTAACTAATATTGATGGTACCTACATTTTTGGAACAACATAATATAAACAATAATGAAATATAAATTTATTTAATACTTTAATAATAGTCTTATTAGTTTGATAAAGTATTGCACAATATTTTTCATATTTATCAATACATTTTTTAAAAAAAACGGCATAAAAATAAATAAAAATAAAATTAATGTACTTTATCATATTTTTGATGGAAGTAAACAAAGTCCACGATTGACTCAGAAGCGGCAATTAAAAACTCGTATGTGTATATTTATTTTTAGATGTTGATAAAATGCACGATAATATTTTTCTATCCTATTAGGTATATGATTATTATTATTATTTTATTACCCTGATTGCATGATTTATAGAATTATTTTGAGAGAATACTTTTTTGTTATTACTAATATTATATTTATTATTATTCAGAGTGCTATAAGTAATTGGAAAAATATTAATACAGCATGATATAAAAAAAATTTATAATTCAAATATTATAATACATTATGGGAGAATGATAATAATTGATAGATTACAAAAATTTAACCTTTGAGTATTATTTATTATTATATGTTACAAATTAATTATGTATGTTTAGCATGTTTACAATGATGTTGATTGTTTATTTTATCCTATGGGTCAAAAGTATAACTTTTTTATACCTGGGGGAAATGGCCCCCTCTGTTCTCTTCTCCTATGCCACTGGATACCTAATAATGTATATTATACACTTATAGTTTTTTGTTTTAAATTAAATTTCATTCCCCGATTTTTCCATACATGAAACAGAAAAAATAGAAAAAAGAAAGAAGACTCAGAATGTAAATATCAGCTGTATAAAAATGTACAATAAAATATATTAAGTATGTTAACTGGATTTATATGTGGTTTATAGTATATATTACTATATATTTATAGTATATTTATATATACTATCTGAGTAACTTTTACACGTAGACGCGGTATTTTAATAGTTTTTAATGAAAATTACCACTCAAATATCAATATGTACTATAACAATAAACGATATCGTCGGCTTCTTGCCAAAGTTCATGAACGGCGATTTTGCCATTTTTTATGGCGCCATCTAATTCTGAACAATTAACTTTTTGCCATTAATGAATTTTGGCAAGAAACCGACTATATAATAGTTATAAAATTACTTAGGAAAATACTCATGAATTACGTAATTTTGTTACCGTAAAGTAATTTTAATTGTAAGTAATTTAAATTACTTAACTTCCCAATACTGTCAATGTTAATTAAAAAATTATTGTTCAGGGGGCATTAACAGGAGATGGAGCATTGAAAAAACAAATTAGGAGAACAAAACGAGAAATGAAAGCTGCTTCAAATGCACTAAAAGACTTGACGACACTTGTTATACCAGATCAGTATAAATGCTATTCACCATCAAAAGGCAACACAGAACAACTTTTATTGCATGATAGCGGGCCAGGTAAAGATCGAATTTTAATATTTGGACGTTTTCGAAGCTTAGATATGTTATGTGAATCTACTAGTTGGTATACTGATGGAACATTTAAAATTGCTCCACCCCTATTTTCACAAATATATGTTTTATTAGCAAAATATTTTGGCGGTGTTCATCCATTACTTTATGCCTTTTTACCAGATAAAAAAAATCAAACATATAAACGGTTATTACAAATACTTATAGATATGAAACCCGGATTAAAACCAATTTCAGTAACATGTGATTTTGAACAAGTTGCTATAAATACTTTTCAAAATAAATTTCTTGCTGTTAAAGATTTAGATGTTTGTTTCATTTAACGAAAAACTTTAGATCTAAAATGTGTGAATTAGATTTAATATCCAACTATAGAAATGATGCAGATTTTTCTGTAGCAGTAAAAATGGTTTTAGCATTAGTATTTATTAAAGTTGAAGATTTAGACAAGGGAATAGAAGCATTGACTGAAGAAATACCCGAAGAAGTGCCACTCTTAGAATGCCACTCTTAGATTGGTTTGAGGAATACTATATTGGTAAAGTGATTAGAAATCGACGGCGACCTGCACGTTTTCCACGGTATTTGTGGAACATTTATCAACTGTGTTCTAAATAAGCAAGACAGAACTATCAACCATGCTGAAGCAGCTAACAAACGTTTAAATTTACAAATGGGAGTACAACATCCAACGTTATGAGCATTTATTTGTAATCTTAGAAAAGTTCAATCAGTTCATGATACATTTTTTCATCAATTAGAAACTGGTAAGGGTTAAAAACCCTCCTAAAAAAAGAAAAATTATTAATGTCGACAAAAAAATGCATACCATCCTAGATGGTTATGAAAATAGAAGCATAATTAGTTTTTTAAAGGGCATAGCTCAAAATTTAAGTTGCTATTAATTATTTTTATTCTTTTTTTTAAAATTTTTAATATTATATTTTAATTATATGGGTATTTCAATTTAGTATAAATAATATATATAATTTCAAATAAAATGATTTATTTATTTATTTTTTTACACCTATACGCCATAACGACTACGTTAAGATGGCCACGCCAAAACGTCCGGGCCCTGCAACGACGTTCAAAATCATCCAGAAAATCAATAATTTACTCTTCCAATCTATGATAACGAATATAATGCATCAAATAAAATACTGAAATCCAGACACACTATATGGTTAATACAAGACAGTACAGACACAATAGAAGCTCTATGAAATACATTGGTGGAATGGAATAAAATAAACATCCAACGTAATTACTCCCAGGTTTTGAATAATCCCATGCCATATGGACTACACTCAACCGTTTAAGAACCAAACAGAGAAAATACAATTATAAGATGCATTAATAGGGAATCGTGGAATTACATCTCTAAAACTTTTGTGGGATCTAATCTGTCAGACACATTGTTAAGGAATGATTGGAAATAGTGTTTGATGGTGGAATGGTAGGTCTACAAATGGGGCGTTCAAGAATCCCTAGGATGGCTTCGTAATCTTACCATCCGTTTATAGTACTAAGATTTGTACATTTAATCGGTAATTACCATACTTGCTTATTATTTATTTATTTATATTATTTTATATATGTAGTATTATTCTTGTCATTGTTTGTTGTATATTATTTATATTAATTATCTTTCTGTACAACAAATACCATGAATTGGTCTTACCAATGTAGTAGTTAGTCCAAACAAATACACAAGATTTTCGAAATGAAGTTGATCTAAAATCATCTATTATATTTATAAAATATAAAATTAAGATTAGATTAGGTAGTAAGACGACAGATAATAGAGAAGTACAAAGAAAATAAGAGGAAGTTGTGTATTGTATTAATTGATCTAGATGTTCTCAAAGTACCCGGGAAACATATTTTATTGGATTTAAAAAGATCTAAATGTGAAAATTCGTATAAAAGTATATTCTTTAAGAATTTATAATTAAAATTGTATTTATAGTTGTTTGAGAACGAGATGACTCGTGCGTGAATGACCAAGTTACATTTGTATCGGATCGAAGTTGGTCATTAAGTCAGCTGACACACACACAAACCCATTAAAAAATACATTTTAAATTTACATTTACACTTTAAAAGAAACCCCGGTCAGTAGGGGATTGACGCACTTCGCTCGTTGGGTGTCAGTTAAGGTGGATGTACTTCGCTTACTGGACAGGATATTCTTGGTGGATGTATTGCATTTGAAAGCAATGATAAATCAATACGATTCTGAGCGTAGCTTCGGTATAGTATTCATAACTCTTAATATTAGTTATATACTCAGTACCTACCTATGTTTAACATTATATCAAAGATCAAATGTAGAAATAAATATGATCTTACGAAATTACAAAGAAACGAAAAACCTGAATTAACGAAATTGTATTCTTGCAGTTTTTTCGTCATTTTTTGGTAGTTTTTTGTTACGCATGAAAAAATTGTTGAGAAAATCGAAAAATGACCTCTTTAAAGTATCAACTAGATAAAATTTGCTACAGAAAACCATGTAAGTTTGTAAAGATCGGAGCTTTTCTTCTGACGTGTGTGAAGTTGGCACCACAACCACAGCACACTTTAACGAAATGTACCTATCTAACAAGTATCTATAGCACTTGTTAGATGTTGTTAGAAAGTTGTTAGAATTTATTAGACCGTATTCACTGAGTTATTCACATATGGTACCTTGTGGTGCCAATTTTACGTAGCACCACAAAATTAGTAAAATCGACCTAAAACGGTATCAAATCACTCTTTGTGACTTGTTAGACGTTGTTAGAATTTGTTAGACCGAATTCACTGAGATATTCACATGTGGTGCCTGTGGTGCCAGCACCACGACATTAATAAAATTGACCTAAAACTGTCTCAAATCACTCTTTGTGATTTGTTAGACGTTAGAATTTTTCGACCATATTCGTTAAGATATACAGTATACACATATGGTGTCATGGAGTGCCAAGTGATATTAGCACCGAAAACACCGTAAAAATGTGGCTAAAACCATCTCAAATCACTTTTTTTAACTTGTTAGACGTTGTTAGAATTTGTTAGATCAAATTCATTGAGATATTCCCATATTATGGTGTCATGTGGTGCCTATACTTACCTAACCAAAAACACTTTGTGATCGTGTCTATTACTGTTTTAAATCATTCCTTTAAATGTACACACATAATAATTTTCACACAAAAATATTTTATTTAAGGGTTTCAGTTCTAAAGTTGATGCACAAGTACGATGTCTGGACTTGCAAGTGAAAAAAATACTTTTTTATTTTCTATAATATGTCTTCAAAGTTGCCTTTTCAGAACCCCTGACAACCCGGGCGTATGACGAGAATAAATATTTTGGATTTATTCCTGTCACAAAATGTTTTACAAACAATAATTGAGGTACATCAATTGTTTAACGGTATCTTGGCTTTAGGTACCTATACAGAACCTTTTATAACCCGAGTGCACAATTTAATTTTTTCATTTATGAATAATTAAATATAATATAGGTACATCGTTTGTATATTTTTTATTATTTTTTGATACACGCGACCATATTTCGTAACTATTGCGTAATTTATCTATCTTTTTATTTATTTATCTATTTTACGACATTTATATTTTATAATATGTATATTCTATAGACTACTTATAGGTAATAGTTACCTATATATAGTGATGTGAGTAGAGAATATTCTCGTTCTGCATGGTATATTTCAATTAAAGTTACATATGCAATTATTTATTTTAGTTTTAGATTAACAGAAGTAAATGATTTTATTGAAAATGAGGCAGGTGGACTATCACATTATGTAACCCACACAAAGTGTGTGAATGGATTTTGGGAGACTTACAACGATTTATCTAATGAAGTTATGAAATGTAAATATAATAAAACTGTTCAGCCTCATGCAGTATTTTATATCAAATTATACAATAAGAATTAAATATTATTATTAAGCATTTGTCATTCGATTTTAGCTATAGGTTATAAATATAGGTTATAAAGAAGTTAAGTAATTAAGTGATAATATTATATAAAGTAATTAATATCAATATAATATAATAATTTTATCAGTTTAACATATATTGACAATATATATTTTATCATGAAGTGTGTTATTTATTGTCTATTTCATTATTTCAATATTAAACCTCACCTATACGATATAATTTAAATGTCGTAAAATACAAGATTAAAAAATATTAATTCTCGTTGTACGCTCGGGTTATAAGAGGTTTTGTGTAGGTAACTAAAGAGATGTTATAGAACATACGAATACATAACTACTTTAAATACATATTTAATCTTGCCTGCACAGACACCATACTTGTGCAAACATTTTAGAACTACAACACTGAAATAAAATATAGTTGTGTGAAAACGATTGTTTGTGTATATTTCAAAGAATGACTGAAAACAATTATAGCCACGACTCCACAGTGTTTTTGGTTAGGTATAAGTATTGAAACCACGTGGAATTTTAATTTTTTTAAAAATATTTAAATATCACATACCGAAAAGAACTTCTTAAAAATAAGATGTGCAACGTCCTCTGAACTAAATAACATTATAGATGTAACCTAGGGTATTATTCACTTGTTTGACATACTCAGCACTTCTGTCAAATATACGATCAGTAGGTACATAATAATATTAAGATATTATATTAGTAAATAATAATAATAATAATAATAATAATAATAATAATAATAATAATAATATTGGATGTAACAAACTATTTAATGATCGCAGTATCGCAAAGGATACCGTTAAACAATTGATGTACCTCAATTATTGTTTGTAAAACATTCTGTGACAGGAATAAATCCAAAATATTTATTCTCGTCATACGCCCGGGTTGTCAGGGATTCTGAAAAGGCAACTTTGAAGAAATGTTATAGCAAATAAACAAGTATTTTTTTCACTTGCACATACAGACATTGTACTCATGCAGCAACTTTAGAACTGAAAACTTAAATAAAATATTGTTGTATGAAAATTATTGTATATGTACATTTAAAGGAATGATTTAAAACAGTAATTGACACGATCACACTGTGTTTTTGGTTAGGTAAGTATAGGCACCACATGACACCATAATATGTGAATATTTCAATGAATTTGGTTTAAAAAATCCTAACAACGTCTAACAAGTTACAAAAAGTGATGAAAAACAGAAATTTTCTTCATTGGATTTAATTTAATTATTTTAGAACGGGCATAAATGCATTAGAAGCTATTTCACAAACAGATATAAAATGCATATGGGTCATGGAATATACATAAACCAGTATTGCAGTTTTATACCCCTAAACCATAAAAATAACACACATTTTTTAAATTAAATGAAGTAGCACATTGCAATCAATTAATATCGAAGGAAAATATTTCAAAAAGTACATAAATTTTATTGAGTTGCAATGAAAACTTTGCAATATTTCCCCATAGATTAGCTGTACCTAATACCTAATAAATGTAAATTTGATATAATAATGTATTTAAGTATATTATATTGTGCGTTTACCTAAATGTTTAATATTTTATTTTCTCGGGTAGGTACCTATTCAACAAATGTGGTTATACTTGTGGTAGGAAAACTGACAAAACTCTTATAAATGAAATAAAATTGAAAATTTTTCTGATTGATAATTAAAAGTTAATTTCTTATTAAACATATTTTAGTACCTACCTAATAATGTTAGAATATAACTTCTTTGTTATTATTTTTTATGTGTGAATTAATTAACTAATATTATTATTATTATGTTGGTATGTAATTATTTTTAAATATAATTTGAATATTTAGTTTATAACAAAATGTTATCACAAAAGAAAATTAAATTCCTATAAAATATGTTTATGTATGTAGGATTTGGTCAATTCACGGTTACCTCGTTTGAGTAGTTTCAAAAAAATCTACCGGAGTGCGTAATTATATTTTGTAATCAATAATAGCTCACCTATATAATAATATAATTATACTACAGATGTCTGTAGTCGTCCTTATTATTAAATAATAGATTAAATACAATATTGAGGATAAAAATATACACTATAATTATTAATTGGCAATCCTAAATATAAATATAAACATAATAATATTTCTTATTCTTTTAAAACACTATAATAATAATATTATGTTTTATCATTGTTTATAGGTATAGGTTCTATAGTATTATACTGTATATATAATATATAGTTATAACTTATATGTACCAATTGTACCATACTTTTTACATGCTGGGCAAGTTAATGACTTTTTTTACTCAGTTAAGTTGAGTTAATAGAAAAAAAAAAAAAAAAAATAGTAAAAGTTTAAAGTTAATAGGTAGTTATTTTTTTCGTAACAATTAAATTAAGTTTAAAAAATAACTGATTGACTTAAGTTAAGTTAAGTTAATATTTTTTTTTGTACGAGTCAGTATAACATTTAAGATATACAGGTATATATAATTATAAGTACCTATTTTTTTCTTCCTCTTGGAAATACTGTTATTTTTAACGTGAAGCATTTAAAATTTTTTAAAAACTTTTAACATAACATTATTGAAAATACTATACAATGTAATGTACTTACATATTTAGTTTTTAGTATTAATTTTGACATCGTAAGAAAATTTATAAATTTTACCGTGCCATCTGGAACGTACCAAGATATATAAGGATTATTAAATATTATGTAGGTATACATTTATTGAAAAAACCGTAAGTAATAAAATTAATTTATCATGCGACTATAGGTACCTATATATACAATCGACACGCATGAAATTACAATTTTATTCGTGTGACGCGTGTATCCACGAATATTATGTTATCATAGTAACAACTACTATATAGATAGGTATATTATATTATTTACAGTTCACAATAACAATTACGCACGTTATTTCGATTCGTTCAAGACCGTAATATCCGAAGGGATTAAAATTTTTGTACCGATAGATTTTCAACATCAATCATGACTCCGTATCCAAAAGTCATCGTACAAAGTAATAACGCAATACATTTCGTAACGAAATATATACATATACATATACATATGTATATATGATTTCAGAAAATATATTCCTAGATGTATGTAATATATTATTTTGTATTCAAATTTTTGTAGCATTTGACAATTACGCAAAAAGCCAGCTGTCATTCGTGCAGACCATCGCGGAGCTGGCGGCCAAGTCTACGTACGTCGAATGTCTGTACGATAGCCACGTGGTCGAAATAGTGCTGCCACTGGTCACCAATATAAATCCTACCGTGAGAATGAACGCGGTGTTATGTTTGGCGAGATTGGCCAACAATAGCGAGTCGTGTGCCATTCAAATATTATGCGCCAAGAGCCTGCTGAACAAGTTATTCGGTCAGATCGCCAAGGAAAACGTAAGTTAAACTACATTTATATACTTTTAAAAGATATTAAGGCAGACAGACAGATAGACAGGGTTCTTAGATATGGTGAAATAGACACTATATAGAGAGAAAGTCTGCTGGCAGAGCAAAGGAACCGATTATGTAAATAGATTGCAGGAACAGGATGTGTTCAAAAATCTAAAATTCAATTCTTAGTAGGTACTTTAAAGCTTGAATTTTTTTTAAAAATAATATGTACTTACCCTTCCATTGTAGTAAAAAAAGAAAGGTGTGATTCCTTAGAACGTGTCTACACAACTACAGTCTACAGACTGTACGGCTGATTACGGATTCCTTAGAACCAAACGCTGTCGCAAAATACCGCCGTGGCGTGGCGGATATTTATTTTAATTTTGTTTTTACAAGAAATATTGGAGTCAATATTTGTCCTTCTACGTTTCATCGGTAAACAAGTAGCTATTTCGTGTCTTTGCGAGTATTTTAATCGTGGAAATTATATTTTTATAAACATATAACAACCATAGTTGAAAAAAAATTCTTTAACTTACTTATTTTAGAAAAAATTTAAGAAGAAGCTTTTATCAAAAATACGTGTTAGTAAAAACCCAAAGGAAATGTTCCAAGTTTTAAAAGCAATAGTTTGTAATATGATAGAGTAACATAGTTTCAGCGGTATAAATATATTTACTCAAACTGATAAAACATTTAATAATTTAAAAAGCGTAATTGAAGTTTCAAAAAGTTTTATTTTAAGTTTTTTTAAATTATAATAATTTTTTTTATTAGTAAATCAAAAAACGTGGTTTACTCCAAAATATTTTCTTCTGTCGATTTCATAATAGGTATTTTGAGTTTTAACTCTAAAATTACTTTATGAACACGTTTCAACAGTATTGCATAAATATTGTTTATTTTTTTAAACAAATATCACGATTACACAACAATAAAAAGTGATATTAACATGGTGATATTTTGAAATTACTTTAAAATGTATTTAAGTGTTTTTTAAATTGTTGAATTTTTATTTTACTTAGGCTTTTAAAAATTGCCTATAGAGAACCCATTAATAAGTTGACTGCTAAGCCAATTTTTAATAGATGCTATCTGACGCCTTGAGTAAAAATGATTCAGTAGATTTTCCTCTTACGCCACGGTCATATTATTAAATTGACTAAGTTGAATACTTACCAAACATAGTTTTCAGTCATTAAATTGAATGAAAGCACGAGAACCACTATTGGTACTCAAACCCTGTAAGTCAAATGTAGTGAATGCCAAAATTGGTAGGTATCTACTAAAAATAAATATAGTAAGTTCATTAATATTTGTAAGAACTGAGAGAGAGAGACAGAACTAGTGAATGCGTCAACAATGGTATTCACGATAGTTAACTTGTTAAAAAAAAAAACGATAGGGTAGCGTCTATCGTATATCGTATAATATGTAATAAAAGAGTTCAAGAACCAATTTCACTGACGGAAAAATTAGAAATAACATTTAGTGTATAATGTAAAGAGAATACTATTTAAAATTATAATACATAATAATACTGACCATGCATCTCGTGCTGGACAATTTTTGAAATGGTAATCTCTGAGCACGGCTGCCGTTCTTAAAGAAGAATGCTACAATAGGGTGACAATATTTTGAAAATTAAGATACTGAATAACAATAAAAAAATGGCAATAGTTATAATTTTCTGCCAACATTTTCTGAAATCGCTTTGAAAATGGCAAATAAACAAAAAAAAGTAATTTAAAATCTTTTATCAATAAAAAAAATGGAACCCCACTTCAAAAAGCTGAACAAAAAGCGTCCCGTTAAAAATTTGTTGAAAAAACAGGAAGCAATTTTCAAAAGCAGGACAATCACTTAAAAAACGGGACGTATGGTCAACATCAAGGACGCCCGCAGAAATATCAATCGGGAGGGACAAGGTCGTCTCCAAAATGGGGTGTCCACTCCTCCCCCAAACTTCGGAAAGCAATTAGAAAATAGTAGAAAAAGTCAATAGTTTTTTAAATATTTTTACTTATTCACGTTTTGAATGAAGTATTTTTCGGAATTTTAAATCGGAAAACTATATAAACTGTTAGGATTTTAATCGGCAAAATGGAAAAAAGTTGATTTTTTTTTTTGCTTATTTTAAGTTTTTGAAGAGATATTATTTTTTTACATTTTTACTCCCCCTTCCCCAAACAAAAAAAAAATTCGGAATGGCCCTAGGGTATACCATAATATGCTACACCCGCTTTGCTTTCTCTGTCTAACCAACTGACAATATAGGAAATATATGTTCGGTATTCTTATTACAACTTCTTTAATTCTAGAGTAAATTTACCTATTACCAAATTTATAGACGAGATTATTATCTATGCCATTTTATGTTCGAAAATTAAATTCTAAAGATAAATATACCTATTTAAATAATTGGGATTTAAAAATAGTTATATTTCTTTAAAAAATTAAAATTTTGAAAATAAAACGACGTTCCTCATAGAAAATAATTTCGTCTATACATTTTGTAATAGGTAAATTTAATCCAATATTAGAATTAACAAAGTTGTAATAAGAATTCAAAACGTATATAATACCTGCATATTCTATATTTTCAGTTGGTTAGACACAGAACGCAAATTCGGGGTAGCATCCTCTTAAAAATATGTGATACCTGTATTTTTTGCCATCTTCGTCTAATCAACTGATAATGTACAAAATTTGTGTTTACCATTTTTATTACATTATAATTTTTAATATTAGAGTAAATAAACTTATTACCAAATTTATAGATGAGTTCTTTATCTATGCTGCAACATCATATTTTTTTCGAATATTTGAAATTTAAAGACAAATATTTGTATATTTGTCTCAATTCATGGGATTTAGAAATAATTATATCTTGTAACAAAATTCATATTTCAAGAAAAAAAAGAAAACACTACGGCATGATCCTGTATATATATATTTGGTGATAGGTTAAACCAGAATCGGTTTCATTTAACTTTTCAGTATGGGCAAATGCACCAATGCAGTACCGACGCGGCTGAAAAACGTTTTACGTTAATGTAAACGCAAGAAATCTCACCTTAAAAACAGAATATACATTATAAAAATTATAATATTATATCTATAAGGCATTGATGCCATAGTAAAAATACTCGGGGAAAATAGTACAAAAAACTAGAAACATCTCAGTACTTAGCAAACCTACTATAAATACAATTATATATTATTGATATAACATTTTATAATCGTACATTATGAAATAATAGGTAGTAACTAAATTTTGAACAAGAATTTATTGAAATTTAAAATTTAACCTATCCCAAGTTTATTGAATTTCACATCATATACACATTTATTTTTATAGAAATATTACAAGAAGAACGGTATGAATCTTATTAAGAATTTCAGTAAATATTCATCATCAAATGTTGAGAACGTTGTTAAAGAATGTGGAGGATTAAATGCAATTTTGACGTGTATGAAGGACTTTGATATAACTGTCAGAGAATCAGCTTTGCAAGCAATTAGTTCTATTATTCGTCAAGACGCCAATATTGCACAACACATCGTAAACTCTGGTAATAATTAAAAATACCTACCTGACTATGTATCTATAAATTTATTTTAGAATATAATTATTTAAAATGCAAGAACTAAACTAGAATACTGTACTCATAACAGGCGTATTACCACAAATCAATTCATGCTTAAAAGAACATCAATCCAATCTAAAACTATATGCTTTAACCACGTTGAACGAAATGGCCAAACATAACCAAGATTTAGCACAAATAATTGTCGATGTACCTGTTTTGCCTCATGTGATACAATTTCTGTCACCTAACTACACAGATATAAAAGTTCAAGTAGGTATATTAAAAATAACACATAGAGTTAATTTAAGTAAATAATATTCGATTTTATTACTTTCAAAACATATAAATAATAAATCGTATACTTGTTTAATAGTTTATAACTATATATAGATATTAAAATTATTAAAATCACAACCTTTTGGTACAAATTTTTAATATTTTATATTACTGCTTATGGTCATTGAAAGATCTTAAAAATTGAACATTCTTGGTACATATTTCAAGTATTAATTAGTTATATTGAGTACCTATAAGAAGTCAATTGTTTAAAATTATTTTTGCATATTCCCTTTTTATGGCCTAATATATCACACCATCAATGGTCAATAATTTTTACACTTATGGCCACTATAATACTATACAATACATTAGAATAATAACCCTGGAAATAAAGTGTAATATTTTATAATCATATTTATCTTGAATTTACGAATTTTAAATATTATAGCATAAAATTTATGCAAATATACTATACACAAATTTTATAATATTATTCAAAATGAAAATAACGGTTAGGTAGATAGTACTTAGTAAAAAATACTTATTTAGGAAATTTTCCTTAAAATTGTAAAACGTACACATTTTAAAAATCTACAGTTACAGTGTTATAAAATGGGTATTTTTCCTTTCAGTCTTAAATAAATAAATATTATAATTATAATTGATTTTTAGAAAAATATTTATTAAAATACACTCTATACAAACATTGGCTCAAATAGGGGGAGGTTATAGCCCCCTTTTGCCCCCACATTATGGTCTCATAATGGTCTGTAGTGTAAACTGGCTATAATTATCAAACCCAATGACTTTGTAGCAATGCTTGTCATAGCTATCAAGAACCATTCTCGACTCTCCTGATATATGATCGTGCTTACCTGTGCATGTTAGAGTTTGGGAAATAAGAAGATGTATAACGGTTGATTTTTTTATATAACACAGTAAATTTCAATATGAATTAATGTAATTAGGTATATTTTCCAATTTTGTATTTAAATTGTACCTATATAATAAGTTTTATGTTGTATGCCTATATTTAAAAATCAATGTTTGATTTTTTTTTATTTATGAAAAATCTTTATAATTATCGTTACATAAATTGTTATTATAACAACGGTGAGCACTAACTATAGTTAAAATGTAAATATTTTTTTTTGCGTTTTAACACAACTATAATAGTTAATTAGTTTTATTAATTGCTATTGACTAACTTCAACTAAAATTAAATAACTCGCAATCTTGAACCGTTTTTTTTGAACTATGTGATCTATGTAATATAATATTCAACAGCAATTATAATGATGATATATTTTATGTTCTACATTTTTTTAAACAATTAAAAATATATTTTAAGAGAGCCGCATTAATATTGATGAAGAGTATCGTAAAGCATTCGCTGTTCTTGGCCGAAAATGCAATAGAAGCGAACTTGTTCCCAGAAATATTGTTACTGACGGCGCATCCTGACGAATCTATACGTCATAATGTAGCCAAAGTCATTCGAGATGTCGTCAAACACAGCGTTCAAGTACGATTATACACATTGGATAATTCTTATAGCCGTAGTCATGAGTATATTTTAGTTGGAGTCATATTTAACCGAATCATTTATTTATTTATTTTTTTTAGCTCTTCAAAGAAGATAATGGGCCCCACTGAACAAGTTCGTGTGGGGTCCCATCATAACTATATAATTGTATACAAGTGTTAAAAAAATTTGGAAAACATACGTATTTCATATATGTAATAATTTTTATATAATACTTTTTTGAACACCTTGTATATATTGTACAATGTCACAATTAACAGTAATTCGTGGAGGATGGGATATGTAAATATTATCCTTGGCGAATAAACTAAAAATAATTGAATAAATTGTATAGGTACAGAATATAATAGTGTTTATCATTTCACTCACCTGGCTACGACTCATTCAAGTATATTTTATAATTATTTTGAATCAACGAAAAATAATTAAGTATATATATTTGGTATACTGTACAAATTAAGTGCAGACTTCGGTTTATTATATATATATATATATATATATTGTAATATACATGGTGAAAGATGCAAGTTTCAAGCTTTCTAGATATTTAGAAAAAATAATTTTTTTGATGAGCTATTGAAAATTTAAAATATAAACCATTTAGAACAATATCAAGATAATTTTTTTTATAATGTTACACATTATTAAACAAAAAAATTTTCAATACTTCAATCTTAATTACTATAAAATATCTACATTTATTTACGTATACAACCATATTTAATTATTTACATTATGGTATCTATAATTAATATTATATAACAACCGATATTACTAATTGATTCAGATACTAAGACTAAATGACAGTACTCCCTCGTTATTGTCCTACTTCTTTGTTTAATTGTTTTATGTACTTACCTATATTATGTATATTTTCTATCAATGCATTATATGGATGATAAATTAGTATATATAAAGATAGAGCAGGTAATCGGGGGAAAATGTTTTTGTACCCTCTCTTTAACTACGGCATTCTTATTGCTCATTGTCATTATATTATATACTAAACATTCATCAAAAACCTTTAATTTTGTTGAAATATAGATCGCACAAATGGTCGTGAACACCGGTGGACTAACTTCGCTTATAAATGTAATTTCGTGCAGCCATGAATTTCCTCCTACTCCCGCGATAATTGCGTTGGGATTCATTGCTGCCATGTCCCCGATGCTCGCATCGGCCATAATTCATTCTCAGGTTTTAATGCAATTTTTAAATCGTTTTGGTTTTGATAAACGGATGTGATATGATAATAATATAATATAATAAACCATTTATAATTTAAAGGCGTTGATGCATATGAATAGTATCTTAAAAAGCGACGCAGACAATATAACGAAAGCCGGTACAATTTGGACGTTAGGAATGATAGGGCAACATAGTTCTGAACATTCCAGATCTATTTGCAGCAGTGACGCTATGAACAATATAATAGAGGTCAACAAGTTGAGTGTGCTATTGTTAATTAATATTGACTGGTGGTCTATTTTTGATTCAGGTTTACATGGATTCGAGTTTAGAAGACGAGAGTCGAACTAAATGCAAAGTGGCACTACAGTTAATATTGAACGGATGTGATGATTATAATATTTTAGAAAAACTGCTGTTGCCATCAGCTCCAGCCGAAATGATGACATACATACTTGAACATATAAGCAAAGTATATTTTTTTACATCACTTATAATATGTATATGTGTAGGTGTTTTTTTATTCCTTGTTTGAAAAATATTCAAATCTTAAATGCTCTCCAAATATACAAAATACATTTGTGTATAACCACATCGCTTCATTTCAATAAGAATCTATGCCAGGCATGAAGCCCGTTCTAAGTATTTTATTTACATTGAGGTTTTTTCATTTATAATGATTTACAACTACGTATGCAAATATTTTATTTGATTCAAATCTGATATATAAAACACTATCTATTTATGTAATAGAATTTGAGTGAAAAAATTTTCGATTTAAATTAAATTTTAAATAATGAAAAAAAATATCATTGTTTACGTAATATCATTACACATACATAAAACAATTAATAGATCATTACTGCTATATACTTTACAGACATTACCGAAAAACGCGAGAGCACGGCGAAATTTTCTTACAAACGGTCATTTGAAAATGATTCAAAATCTAAAACCGGATATAGATTCAGATTTATTTAAAGTTATCCAGTCAATAAATTGTTGTTTTCCAGAGGATGTATTACAGTAAGATTGCCATTAGTGTTATGAGTTTATATCTGGTTCATTGAATAATATTAATATATTTAAAAAGAATGGTTGCTGGAGATTTCCCAGAAGCCGTATTGATGAAAGTGGAGAAGTATGTACCAAAAAGTCAACATTTATTCTATAATCGTCAAATGAAAAGTGAGAAAAATGTAAGTGTTGGAAAATCCATTATGTCTATAAAAAAACCTTTGTCTCGCGAATCGTCCGACGAATAACTTTTTGTGAAGAATTATTTAGATTATGTTTCAAATAATGAAAATACTATGTGAGTAGTCTATGATTTTTGAATTACTAAAATTTAAAAATTTTGTATCTAATTTGTTAATATTCTAATTGTTAATGATACCTATAACTCGATCAGAGTTGAAATATCTTCGATTTATCAGCTTTTTACAGATTGTGATCTAAAAATGTAGTCCCAGATATCATACCGGACCATATATACGTATGTTTGATTTGCAATATTAAAATGGAATTAAAGATGAACAATATGAACAACAATATTGTCAAAATTCAAAATGGTATAAATAAATTATATAATAAATATTAGGTATTATTTTAGAATGTTTAGATAATAAAAATTATAACTTTCATCGTTTAAAATATTTAAATAAATTATTTTAATTAACATTAAACATTCTGAATAGGATATTGTAGTATCAAAAATATAAATTAATTAATAAGATATGAGTAATAGGAACATTGTAAATAGGTATATATAATTTAAATTACATAATTGCTCACAGAATTTCTCTGCGAATAATACATTTTACACATTGTCTGCAGTTGTGATATAATATTATACATTTTATTTATAACGACATTATGTGTATATTGGAGGGGAAAAAAAATGCATTAACCAAGATAATATTATATAATAAGATTACGAACTAATATTTTACATACCTATAGGTAATATGTAATATTTTGTACGAATAAAATTAATTAAATTTGTAATATCTCGTAAATAGACTAGGTACTTAACTTTATGTTGGTATAATTTAAATAATTCGTTTAAATGATTTAAATTCTTTACGAAATTGTTCATGGCTTTGCTTTATTTACATATCACGTTTATAGTAGCTGTATATATATTATATATAATTACATTTGAAAGTTTTTCTACGGCAATAGTAAAATAGAAATCATAAACTATGTATGACAGTTTCCTGTGTTTTTAATCAAAGGACAGCAGACGTCAAACGCAATAATACCACAACAGCGCAGCAATGACCTTCAATAATGAACCTGGAAAAGCACATCCAAAAACCTTGTTATAATACTCATAGTTATATTATAGGCTTAAGGTTAATATATGTATATACGTATATAATATGTTGATAATTGTAAAGAGGCTATTATTATAGGTAAGTACATAAACGTATTAAGTAATACATAGGTATTATAAGTTCGGACGAATATAGAATGAAATGTATAAAACAGAAGTCTATCAAATAGAAGTCTGTACAAAATGTGAAACAAATTTGGCCTAAATTATCGGAGAAGGTGTATAATTTTCAAAGCGATAAAAAAATTGCCACGAACTATATGTATCAATGTTGCCTAAATGATGTTAAAAATAGACAAAATTTGGAACATGGGTAGAGAAATTTTTTATCTAGACCAACTAGGTAGTCAAAATACTCGATACTGATATGAAGTTTTTGAAATAATTATTTAATATTTTTTTATTAAAGAAATATATTTTATAATTTCAATACGAGTATATAATTAGCATATAAATTATTTAATAATAGCATTTTAAAATTAACTATTTTTACTTGATAATCGAAAAGTATTTTATTTTTCATAATATTTATATTATTATATTTTTCATAATATAATAAATAAAACTCACAAATGAACAACCGTGTCAACCACTACCTATAAGTAAAAGATCAATATCTACAACATTGCATGATACACTAATTACATTATAATTAATAGGTAAAATTTTAAATATATCCAAGTGTAGTTTTATTTATGTGATGTAGTAATATATATTTGACTGATATATTATCGTACTATATACGTGTAGGTACGATAGGTGTAGTCACGTTCGGCATCTTTTCTAAGACATTGGATGAAGACCCTAATTGTACCAAAATCAATAAGTACGTGGCTATGGTTCCCACTATCTGAAAAAATTGACAATAGAGGTTTAACATTTTGTAGACTCTATAATTAGAAAAAAAAAACATTTTTTGTGACATACCGAAACAAACATTTCAAAATCCAAGCAAATAAAATCGTAGATAATAAAATTTATTTTACGGTCCAACATCTCCAAAATGAATAGTTGTATCTGGAAATAAAAATAAAACCTAAAAAATAAGCTAATACATTTTATAAATTTTATAATATATTTTATAAGTTTAAAAATGTTTCTTGGAAAACATTTTAGAAATATTAAAAAGCAATTTTTGAAAATTATTCCATACTTTTGAAAAGTAATGGAATTAAACTATGTAGGTATATGTATCTACATTCTACCCGCTATATCAAATTAAATAATTTAATAATATAACATTATTACTTTGACGACTGAAATTACTTATATTTTAAAATATAAAAAGAGTGAAGTAGTTTAAAGTAGTAAGTTCTAAATATAGATACATATTTTATGAAGTTTACCTACAAAACTTGCCTAACAACTTTTATTTAATTGCAATATTATATTAGTTTATCAAAATGTAATAATTTAATACTCCTGGTGTTAAAACTAAAGCCTAATAATATGCATAATAAAAAATAATAATATATTATTATATATTAATATTTTATCAAATATGACCTTAATCTGCAATGACCAATTACAATCAATTTCCAATGAGAACAAATTTCATCTGAAATCCACTTGAATCCTACCCAAAATAGAGTAGTATACAATCAAATAAAACTAATCAAATTTTAAAATTTTATAAAATTACTGAAAAGTGGTAAAAAAATGATTTTTTATAATAACAATAATATATTAATAGTTTTAAATTTTCAGTTATTATAATTTTCCAGTATATATATGCCAGTTTTACTATTCTCTTTTACGATAAACGAAACTGCTGGAAAAATCGTAAAATAACCTGTACTAAGTGGAATTAATTTGTTATTTGAAAATAAAATAAAATCAAAAATTGTTAAAATTTATAATTTTACTTAATGTGTAAAGAAACTACGATACAGGGGAAAAAGCGTGCCCTATTTAAAGTATCAACTAAAACTAATTTTCTATCAGAATGATTTTTATCCTAAAGCTCCAACTTGTACTTCTACCTCGAAAAGAGTATACATGAAATAAATAAAAAAAACACACATAATTGTAAAATCAATAGGCATTCCTGGCTATATTTAAAATATAATGTAAATACTTTAAAATAAATATGATAAGCCGTCGAAATTTATCCATAATTTTTTAGTCATTAAACAGGATAGTATATTATTATAATTTAAGATTTGAAGGCGAAGATAAACATTTAAAAAACGATCCTAAATTTTAATTTAAATAGACATATTTAAATGAAATACATATAAAATAAAAAAATTAAATAAATACCCATCTATTATATTATATTATATTAATAAAATATTTAGGTACGAAATGAAATATACCTTTTTAATGTATCCAATTACAATTTTTCTTCCCTACAATATAACTACATTTAAATTTAAATATATTTTCTTAGAAACATATTAGTAACATAAATTAATATTAAAAATATATATGAATAAAATAAAATATATTTTAAATTATATAAGTACCTTTAATATTATAAATAACTAAACCTTTAGCTGTAATAACTTATTAATATAACACGTACCCAATAAGATAAATAGGCAAACAACAATAGGTTTTGATTTATTTGTTTCTGTTTTACTTTTAATAATACTTAATAAATTAATAATTTCAATTGATATTAATTATAAATAATAACTTTAAATATTAAAATTCTATATACCTAATAAATATAGGTAGTATTACATATCTAATACTTATTCTACACCTTTAATCAATTTTCATTTAAAATAGGTTTAAATTCTCCATATGCTACCCTCGCTTTTCTTAATACAAATTTAAATTCCAACAAAAAAATATCAAACAAATATACAGATTTCTCTATATATAACACACACTATTAGTATTTTATTATATTATATTTACCTCTTATTCTTTATTATATCGTTCGTATATTGATCAAATAAGAATAAAACCTATATTAATATAGTATGTCAGAAAACAATATAGATTTTTCCAATATTTCAACTGGACGGGTAGGTACACAAATTAAATAAGGATGACGTAATTAAAGAACTCAATCGTATAGGAACTTGACAATTTAAGGAACAATAATCTAACTAAAAAGTATATTTGTTTAAATATCAAATTATAAAAGGTGAATCAGCTCACCAGACTCATTTAAAAATTCCAAAAAATCTCCTTTTATCCCATGTTCATAATTAATGCTGTAGACGACTTTATACAAAAAGACAAAATGACTGATAACATTTTGATTACATTTTCAATCTATAACTAATTAAAAATAAAAATAAAACTGTTGAAAATCTAAAATTGAATATGTATATATTATGTAATATTATGTATAGTAATATATAATATGTACAGTGTATGTCTATGTATCATAGCAAAATATATGTAGGTATAGGTACAAGTGTTTAATAATTTTATATTATAAGTAATACAGTAGCTATACATTTGGTCGCGTGTCATTCCGTTGCATTTATATATATATATATATATAAACATAAAATATTATTTTCTACCGGTATCCGGTACGTTTTTGGCTATATTTATAATAATACTTTAGTAAGTACCTAAATATAATGTAGTCGCAGTGGTGCATGTACCTTATCATTTATCTTTATTTCAGTAATTTATTATTTGGTTTTCACGTGAGCCTGTATCTGATTCTTTTTTAGAAGTTTAAAAGTTTTTACAGTTTAAGCAAAATTATATCAGTGCAAATAATTGCTGAATATAGGTGTATACCAGGTAAAAAAATAAATATGATTCATCCAATAAATTATTAAAAGTACGTTGAAATGATCTAATAAGCGAGATTTTACTCGGTATTGCTCATAATTTTAATTTTTATAAATAATGATATTCCAACGTTATATTTTTTTGTGTGTTTTTTTTTTTTTTAAATATTTTATTAAAATTATTAATTATATTTGTGGTATTTGCATGTATATTTTAATTTAACTTAATTCGACTTTCTATAAATAATAATATATATATATATATATATAACAATAATATAATAAATATTGTTATGTAAAAATAAATATTTAAAAAATATCCCAAAATAATTTACAATTTACCGAAATATATATTTATATATTATATGCGACAAATTGACGCGCGACTAAATGTAGTATGCGTTGAAATTGTACGGGACGAAATGTACGCGTTCAATTGTCGTGCGTCCAAATGACCGTATCGAATTCACCACGACTAAATTGTGTATAAACATATTTTATATGTTGTATCGTACACGTAAAATTTAATGGAAATCAAAATAATTAAAAAAGTATGTAGATAAATTTATCTAGATGAGTGAAATGTTTATCTAAGATAATTATTTAGATAACTTGTCGAATTTTATCTAGATAAGATAAAAGATAAATGGACATTTATCTAGATAAGTCTCAACACTGTGTAGCATCCTCTCAAAATAATCACAGACGGAGAAATTTGTCAAAACACGATTCACTCATTATATATTCTATCGTCTCGAACGGGACAGGGCTGGTACGGTAGACAATCGATACTTCATGATATGTATACCTACGTTTATCATGGCAAAATATACAGGCAAGTTGGCAAGATAACGATGCGCGTTGGATTCCTACGTCACGTGGAGTAAAAACATAGAAGTAGTATAAAAAAAGAGAGTTCTAAATCATAGGCCATCCTGTGTAATGGAGGAGCAATCGAGGTTCTACTACGTAACATAACACTTATCATTAGTCCTACCCTCTTTGACTTGATATAATCTATACCCCCTCGGCCCCTCCCCCATCAACTCAGCTCCCCTAAACTTCCCCTCTACCCCTCTATTTATTTTTATTTTTTAGTTTTGTTTGGCAACAGTCATACTGACTACCTTATCTTTTATAAATTTTTTTTTGTTATCATCACAGCATAGCATATTGTGATAAATGATCGAATTATATTAAACACTGGATCCACACTGGTCAACCACTTTTGTAAACATTATCTCCACCCCGCTGAAGTCATACGTAACGTATTTTTCCTGTCGATAATAGTAGTTATAAATGTTAAATCGTAATAAACCTTTAAATATCTTATATATACCTACAGTATTTATTTACAAAATCCTTTAACATTTACCATATATATATACCAATATAATTATATTATGATTTACGGAAACAAATCACATAGTGTTTAAATAAGAGCGCTGAAATAGAATTACAATTAAACTGTTTTACATAAAAATAGGTATTATGGGTACCTATGTAGTTTTAGCATTTTATAAGATTATAACAATACATTTCCTATACGCATACTATGAAGTAACGAAATATGAACCTACATGATTACTTTAGATAAAACTATACTAGGAAAATATGCTAATATGTACGACCCGTAAAGCTCCTTAAAAATACATTTAGTTTAAAAAAATATTATTTCACATATATTATTATTTGTACGTCCGTGACTAACCAACATTTTTTTGCGGAATTTAATGAAAATATATTATTATTCTTTTTTTATACAATTTTTATAAATAATTTTATAAATGTGTTTCTGGGTATGGTATCTATATAAAATAAAAACAGAATTATTACAAAACATACATATTTTTATTCAAATAAAATATTATATATACACTTAAGTATTATAAATAAATCATTTTATAAAATCTACATTATTTATGGTTTAAATCCATATGAAAATTACGACGCGTTATAAATTATTATCTTCTATGTATAATTCTGTATAATTCTGAGACAGGCAATTTCTTCTTAGATACTGATTGTTTACATGAAAATATTCCAAGTTTTTTTCGTAAAATTACATCGATTTCACTGATGTAATTTAAGGTATACCTTAAATATCTCTAGCTTTTTCAACAACTTGTATCATATCGCTCTTCATTTTTGTTGTTTATTTCAATACTAGTTATTTTTATTTCTTTTGTCTCTTTACCTACTGATGCACATTTATGGTTGTATTACGTCTAGTATAATTTTTTCTCGCTGATTCATGGAGTTCATCAGCAATTTTCCGTTTAGTCGTTGGGAACTCTTATTATTATTCCAGCTTCGTATATCTCTTCGAATATCGAAAATATCTTGCTAGAAACAGATATATCACTTTCATCTCGATAATTCATTAGCATACGTAATCTATTGATAAGCTCGTCGGGATCGATTAAACTATGTTTTTGTAATTTATAACTACAATATTTCACACTTTCATCCGATGGAAATAGTTATTTGATAATAGTCATACATTTGATACCGTTTTTTTAAATTCTATTGCCATCCGCAGTTAAATGTGCTGTAGTTAGAATTTGTTTGTGTGTTATTAGATCTTGAGGTGTATATAATTTAGGTTTTTTTAGAAATAACAATTTTTCAAGTCCAGATGTTAGTGTGTACGAATTATTTTCGATAATTAATGCATTTCCATCGAAAATGATCTATTTTTCGCCTAATTTAATCTGACCATTGTTGGGTCCGTATATTCTATCTAGATCAGACGACCTAAGCCATTTATTGATTTATTTATTTTTATTTGATTATTTATTGGTTTTCGCAAATTATTGATAGTTTTTTTAAACTAATGTTGGATATTATCACTTTATTAAAATTATTTTAGTATCAATCCAACTACCTACCAAAACGCATAGTCAAAAACCTATTTATGAGTTTATATTATCATCCTCATCGTAATTAAACATTCAAATCGAGTATATGTTTATATGTAATACTTGTTCAAACGTATACACTAGACGATATAATCTTTATAATCATATTAAAATAAAACATACAAAAAATTTAGAAGTTGATACATCAAATTCTAGTGTGAAACGTACAAATAAGAATTATGCCGGTAAACAAGAAATTTAAAAAAATGCTTGAACATGCTTGATATAGTAGAAACGAGTGCAGTAGTTCAATACTAAACGAGATAGTTAAAGATCGCAGAAATATTAAGTGTAAATTGAATTTATCAAAAAACGGAGAAACTTATGTTCAGTCATTAGTGGAACATACATTTATTTATTTATTTATTCATACATTTTGTATGAAAATGAATATGAATATAATGTTTAATGTCTTCCGTCGCGAGTGTATAAAATATAAATCATTTATTATAATATACAATCAATAATTAATAAAATATAATCAAATGCTAAATTTTCTTGTTCGATGGCACACCGGTATTCGGATCCACTTGGAAAACATTGAAGTGAAACACATCTTCTCCTTCTCAAATATAGAATCGGATATTGAAGAGCGTCATACAATCTGTGCGTTTCATTGATTTATTATAAATTATTACCTTTATTATTCTAATTATCATTATAATGTTACGCCTGTCGAATTATTGTCGAAAAAACACAATCAAAAATTTTATATATTAGGTAATCGACATTATATATTATATCGATAAATGACATTTTCGATACTTATGTGAACTTATTATTTATGAAAAACTGTGGATTTAACTGAGTCAATAGATTTAGGTAATAAAATAATAAATTTTTTTTTTCATGCTGAAAAGATATGGGGTTTGGTTTTTGTCTATCAGGATACTGTCGAAGTTTTTACGTTAAATGGTCGACTATATGTATCTATTTGTATTTTTTTTTTATATATTTACAAAAAATACAAACATTTATCAACAATTACAATTTTAAGAATTTCTAATTGTTATTAGCTTTGCTTATTGTTAAATTATTTTTTTTTAATTAAGTAAAATATTATCAAAATATAATAATATTAGCTATAATTAATAATTTTATTAAAATATAACTATCTAATCATTACTTGCAATACAATTTTTTTTACCATGACAGCAGGTAAGTAAATGGTAAGTATTATATTTAAGTATTTTTCTACAACTATCTTAGGTAATGAAAAAAAGTAAATTCAAATATATTTTATGGAATTACGTACCTTTCTCTTTGTGAAGTTTAATTGATAATGTTCACTCATCTTCTTTTGAAATGTAATATTTATGGAATTTGCCTAAACAATAAAATTGAAAATCATTGATTTATAATACTACTGTCAATATACCAATACTAATTGTAGTAGTTACTGAATACTGATATAATAATTAATAATTATGCGAAACATCCTCAACGTTTTTGACTAGGGTAAACAATTATAAACTATATAAATTATAGTATTTTGGGCTTTTTTTTTTTGGAAATGTTTATATGTCACCTATTTCGTAAAATTTGATCTGAAAAACTGACTTCCAAAATTTGGGCATAGACCTTGGAGCTAGAATCCTTCGTCTCATCTAGAATATAAAAATCCTCGAAATTTTTATTAAATATCAAAACCTTTTGACCTGCAAACAACGAACTTTATCATTAGATTTTATCTTACACTGATTAGGTATATTCTTATACGACTTATAACGGACTGTATAATAATTAATTAATGATTACATTATTACATGATAGTAGGTATGACAAGTAAGTGATATATTAAAACATTTGAGATTTTATATAAGATTTCAATGGTGTATTTAACAGGACGCTACACACTCGATTTTTAAGGGGTTCTGTATAGGCAAATTTTATAAAATTTCGAGAAAAATGAAAATCCAATTATTTACAATTATTTCAATATAAAAAAGACCTGTGTCAATACCAGTTTTTTAATTATTGTGTAATCACAATATTTGTTAAAAAATATATTAATATTTACTATAATATTTACTTAGATTGTAAATAAATGATTCCAGATTGATTTTAGAGCCTATTATTAAAACTTAAAATTCAAGAAAACCATATTTTTGAGTGCAGAGCTTTTTTTCATTATTCAAAATACAATGTTGAATATATTGCTTACAAATGAACAACCTTTTAAATATATTTAAACAATTGCAACTCTTTTGGAAATTAATTTTTTTTAAAAATGTGCTCTCGAAAATGTTGTTCTCTTTAATTTTTTAAAATAGGTGTTTTGGCTCTAAAATGACCCTGACCAGAATTATTTACAACTTTAGTGAGCGTATTTTATGGTACCAAAAATCACCTGTATAGAGTCTTCTTAAGTAGATCCGAAAAATGGTAAATTACGAGAAGAAATAAGATCCTTGTACGATAAAATTAACTAAAATAATTTCAGTTTAATAAATTAACACTGTTGTGAGTATTTGATGGTTTAAATTAGATACAATTCAAATTTCTACGTTTAATTTCCAACAAATTAATTTATTGTATTGTAATTACTAGTCCGTACAATCGAAATTAAAAAAAAGAAATTGTCAATAATGTTAATTTCAAGGGTCTTCGTGTTTTTTACGTGCTGAATTCATATTGTTTTTTTTTTTTTTTTATATAATTGATGACTAATATTGCGTTGACTTATAAACTGTACTATACTTATACCTAAGCAGATGCCCAAGGTATTAATAGGTGTACATGTTTGGAAAAGAGTTAGTTATAGTAATTACCCCCGGCAAAAACTCCCATATAACTCTCAGAAGGAGGCTAATATAATCAGAGCCGCCTCTAAGAAATATTTATGGATTGACGGGAGGGAGTGAAACGTGAAAAATTATATAACAATTATCTTCAAAAAAAAACTTAAAATAAGCAAAAAAAAAAAAAGCCATCAATTTTTTTCTCATTATGTGCTGAATAAATACTTAATAATTTTTATAATTTGCCGATTTAAAAAATACACGATTGCTGCATAATTTGATTACATTTCGAAATACTTCATTCAAAACGCGAATGAGCGAGAAAAAAAAAAAAAAAATAGGATCATCAACTTTTTCTAGTTTTTCCGACTGCTTTCCGGAGTTGGAGGAGACACCCCCTCCCTCGGGACGCCCCTGAATATAATTGCCATTGTCAATTTTTTTCTGTAGTTACGGCACCGACGAATACATTTAATACAATATTGCCTGTAAAATCGTGTAAAGGGCGTCGCGACTTATATAGGTACCTGTTCGACGGTCGTATGACACGCGTTTATGATAAAGTACATCTGAAACGTGTGCATCAGCGAATCGTACAGGAAATACAGAGTGATTCGGATGTTTTCTGTGCCGTCGGACATTAGCGTGTTGAACGCCGAGAGCATCATGAACGTGACGCCGAACACGTTGCCCACGATGTTGACGAACAATTGCGTTTGGAACGCTCTCGTCACCGTTGCGCAATTGTCGCATATGCTCAGGTACGCCAGTCGTGCGCTAGACACGGTGATGCCGGCCAAGGAGGACGCCGAAACCGACGACGACGTCGACAGTCCCGCCGTATTCATTATCCGGACGTTCAGTTTGCCCAGTGCCCTGGACATGCGAGTACAAAATATTTATGTAGGTGGGATTCTATATTTTTCAAGGTTGGTCATTTTTCGAATTTCCGAGCATAGTTTCCGCTATTGTTAATTCCAAACGACTAAAACTTCTTTCCGATATAGCACTACTCACAGGCAGTGCATAGAATATTTTATATTCAGTATGTATTATGGTATATTATACATACTACATTTAGGAAAAAATAACTCGTATCATTGGATAACATACATTTGAAAATTCCATCGGTTGATGGAATCCTCATCATATTTATCCATATTTAATCGATTGAGCAAACAGAACCATGGTTATCAAACGACTTATGTTCTGTTATTATATTATCCTGATCAACATAATTATTATGCGATTCAGGCAGTTGACTTAATAGATTGTTCACTTTCCTATATTCCGATAAAAAAAATGAGAACTTTAAATATTTGAAAAATCTTCAAATTATTAGTTTTTCAAAACATTTTTAAATTAATTTCAAACAATAAAATATTATTATATTGACTTTAAAATACTGATCAACTGATTGTTTTAAAGTATTGTCCATATCCATTTCATTAACAAATGTTTCTTTTTCGTTTTTTCGTGGCTCATCAAAATTTTATAGATAAGACAATAGATATCCTAATTTTTTTTAATAATTAAAAGATATTCAAAAATAGACTATCACCATTTTTCCCATATTTTTACGGTTTTCGTCGTAAAATGATTATTGTAATTGACGGATGAGTGATTAGTGATATTTTGAAACTTTACATTTATACAAAATGTGTTAATGCGTTATATTGTGATCTTTGGTATAGAAGGGATAGTATTTTCACTAAATCTGCAACAGATCCATTTTTAATTTATAGAAGATCACTTGAATAATTTATATAAATAAATGATAATAGGAATAATGGATTGAAATATAACATAAAGTTATTTATCATACGACATTATATTTATTATCGAATATTGCCATCTGAACATTGCAATGTACACAATGAATAATTAATATTAATTAAATTATTTATATTTTTAAAAAACGCGGTAATTTCGTAAAACAATCAAGTAAATATTAAATGCCAGGAGAGGAATAACCATGTTGAAAAAGGAAAGAAAAAATTATTGTGTCTATCATGTTACAAAGATAAACAATCGAAAATATTCTGATGGGCATTACGACTAATTTTCTCTGAGTGTAGTGTACAAAATATGGCGAAATAATAAGATAAACGAAAGAAGTGGAATAAATTATATGTCTGAGAATCTCTAGATCTAAAACTTAGCAATGGTTTAGGTTTGCATCAGAAATGAAATTATGCCGTTTAGCAAAGGCAGGAGGAAGATAATAAATCAATCAATAAATAAATATAAAATACATTATTGAAAAACTAATACATTTCTCTCTTCGATGAAAATATAAAAAGTATATTTTTTCAATAGTAAATGTTTAAATAATTATTTGTTTATTTATTCTTCGAGGAGAATAATGGGCTAATTACTAAATAGTTAGTATGGGGACTCATGAGTTCTTATTTATTATTATATAAAAATATATTTATTAGTTTAAAAAATACGGGTAGCTTTAATTTAAATAATTTACTTATTATAAACTACTATTGATATAAAATATAAAAACAATTGCACATTAAAAATATAACAAAAATAAATGCATGTCCGTTCATAAGTAAGAGGATGAGAAAAAAAATTTGCCAATTTTTTTATGCCATGGCCAATGAACGGCCCTCCTTGAAGCTTTGTCCAAACTATTAAGCACTAGCATTCTCTTTTCGATTTTTAAAAATTCCTTTTAATTAATTGGTCTGTAATAATTAATAATAAATAATTTGTTAGAAATTAATTATAGTCAATAGGTAGTTATAATTTATTATTTTAAATTATGAATCAAGTGAAAAATGCACAGATTTAAAATGAGATATATGTGTGTCTCTTTCTATATAACTATACAATGCATTTATTTATTTATATAATATATTATATATATGATTTTTTGGGTATATAAAATAGAAGGTTGTTGATTTTGCCAGTAGTTTCCTAAGTTTAAAAAACAACTAATAAAAAGAGCAGAAAATTTACGAAAAAATGTTTTATACGGATAGTGAGTGGTGAAAGTGACTCAAAATAAGTAGGGTATGATCCATTTGTATTCAAAAAGCGGTCATAAAATTAACATTTTAGATCCCTAAAATATTTTGAAAAAATATTGTATGTAATGTATAAAATTTGTGAGATAAAAATTCTGCTTATTATATGTAATATTCTACACATAGTAAAATTAGTTTAGCAGTGAAGGCCTGTTAATGATTAAAGCATACATACAATTTAAATACAAACAAATGATCAAATTCAATTTATATTATTTTTCTAAACTTATAACAGAGTATATTTACACAGTATCACATACCTAGTAAAAAAAGGGGGAATCCGATTTAAAACACTTAAAGTTATTGATAAACATTTAATATATTTTTTCGATTAAAATATAAAATCAATCTTTCTGAGTCTTGTAATATATATATATATATATAGGTATGTAATATTATTATACATAGACATTTTTTTGAATTTATGTGTTTATGGGGAATTTAAAAAAAATTTCAATGCGATTTTTTGATTTCTGGAAGTAAATTTGAGTGGATTTTTTGTATGAACTAGAATATCTAGAAAATATACGTAGGTACATTTTTACCTAGAGCAATAAAATTCTAAATATGAATTTCGTATTTATACAATATCATTGTGACCTATTGGTGTATAACTTGCATGGAATAGTATTTGATAGAAACAAAAAAAAAACAATTCAAATATTATACAACCTATTTTTAAATGAATGAATATACCTAACAAAAATATTGATCATCATGAAAATTTGTATTGAAAAAATGATTTTTGACCAAAAAAGTAAACTTATTTATTAAGCAACAATGTTGTTCTATAATTATATAATGTTTTTTAAGTTTAAGACAATTTAACATAAAATGCTGACAAATAAAAATGTGATTTAAAAAAAATGTTGTTTTAAGTTTAAAATACGAATAATCAGTATAATTAGTAGATAATATACTGTTGATAGTAACTTGAAATTTAATGTTAACATTATCTATACTCCTAATACACAGATTAAAGTTAAAAATAAAAAAGGTGCACTTAGCTCGTCGGGTGTTATGGGTGGAAGCACTTCACTTTATTGGACAGTATACTCTTGGTGAATGTATTGCATATTTTATTGAATGTATAATTCTCAATTTGACCAAATCGTATTTTGGCCGTTATATTATGACGTAATTACGTCATTTTTCGGTAGTTTTTAAATGGCCTTTTTAAAGTACAAACTAGATGAAATTTGTTACTAGATAATGGGTTAAAAGAAAATGGGATCAAAAAGTTAAACACAGAAAAGAAATAAAAAAATAAACATCAATGTAGAACCACTAGCTTTTTTACTCTGCTCAGAATCTAAAATAACAAATTAACAATTAATACACTAGTCAAGTAGGATACTGCTAGTAGATATAATACAATGTTGAGCGGAGCACTTATTAATTCATATTGTAAATATTCAGTAAATAATTTTAATAATTAATATTAATGAAATAATCCAGTTTTTTTTTTTCAAATATTGTAATACGTTTCCATGGCTATACTTTCATAATACAATAATTATAGAACGAATTTTTTATCAAATAAACTCCTTATTTCAAAACTTCTATACCCTCGACTCTGTCTACACTAAAAGTTGTTTATGGAGAAAAAATAATTAAACATCACTGTAAAACCGATAGATTCTTCGTTCTGCTCAAAATCTAAAATAATACAGATGGTCGAAATCCGTAAATCGTAAATAACATTTTACTGAACAATTTCCGTTAAAATTTGAAATTTAACCATTTCTGGAAGTAATTCTAGACGTCTAATAATATCTGTCTGAAATGTATATTTACATTCATAAGACTGTTCGAAAAGTTCTTCATAATAATACCTCTGTCTGAAAACCATAACCGAAAACAGCTTGGCTGATCCGAATGCCATATTATGTCGACTAATCTTTTGTAATACAAATATTGTACAGATTGACACTGGCTGACATCACATGTTAGGGGTCGGAAAACCTGTGAATACAAGAATACAAGTTTCAAGCCGCGCGTCTACTTCCTCCACGGGTTCCGCCAGTTTAGAAAAATATCCAATAAAATGAATACGGGTGACGGGATGTACCATACAGTGACACACACGGAGGGTATAATATAATAATATAATAATTGGTGGTGGGTGGTTAGGTCAGGTAGACTAATATTATTCCAATATTTTGTTGACAAGCTATAAGATAATCTGTTACGAACGTTATTAAGTAACAAAATTGATTACAAAAATTGTTTGGGTGTGATGTAAAAGCGTATGCTGACACCCCTCGCAGAAAATGAGTGTGCGCCACTGACTGGTACCATAGTACAAGTACCCCTAAAATTTTAACAACGTAATGGTCGAAAGCGGTCAAGATGAACCGCGCCGGTCATACGTATTAATTATGAATATTATAGTTTTAAAAGTACACGTTTTCAAGGTGGGACGCACATTCGAAGACGAAATACGCAAGTCCTGGGGAACATTTTGGACTGCAGCTATATAGAAAGTCCTTTACGTGAAAACATCATTATACTTCGTCTACTTCTTTGAAGCGAAAAAACCTAAATGTACAAAATATCATACCATATAAATAAATGAATAGCGCGATCGATTACGTTTAAAATCTAAATGAACAACATTTCGATCATATTATTATCATGTACCTACCTACCTACCTACCTATATATATATATTTGTATACCTGGGCATATTTCCGTATTCGGACATATTTTCCTCGCCATATATCTGGTCTAATATAATAAAGTTATCGTCGCCGACTAACAATACTAACAATACGATCACCCATATCTATATACTGTATTATATTATTATTATCATCGGTCTACACGATCATTTTTAATCGGACACGATTCGAATGTACTTTTTCTTTCCGCCGGACACAACTCGTCTGCGTACGGCTAACGTATTTCAGACACTACACGACGGCATCATACCCATCATCCACGCGTACGTGTACTACACCATGACGTGCGTCGTATACGGTTGACGTGCCGGTGAAGGTCGCGCGGTTGGAAGGACCTACCGGTAAAGTGACGGGCGGCGGCAAAGTCCTCGAGCGAGAAACGAATTCATTATATTTTACGCACATCGAACGCAACACTGTCGTCGAGTCTCGTTTTCGTGTTTCTGTTGTCTCAAATAGTAATTCGTCGCGTACCCGTCCCGGCTCAAGGCCCGGCGGACGCGTACCGGTCGTACAATCGGCCCGTCGGCGGCCGTCCACGCCGTGTGACGTCATCGACGCGTACGCATTGTGCGCGTTCCGCGGTGGCCGCGGCGGGCCCTTCGTGACGATGTCGCGTATGGCGGCGGTGGCGACGAAAGGTCGTGGTCGAGTGACATCATAATAGGATACGAGCGATTTTTCGTTTCGTTTCGTTTCGTTTCGTTTTTTTTTTTTTTGTGTTCACCGCACAAGAAGGTCGCACACGGTTCTTTTCCACTGCCCGACGCCGTCGCGTAACGGGTGCGTATATAACTCCGGACGTCGGTCGGTCCGCCAACACTCGTACGAGTACGCTTCTTCCGACCCGTTTCCGAGACCCGTCCACAAGGGGCCTGCGTGAACAGAGCAACAACGGCACCGACCGGGACGCCGCACAAACGGGCCGACACACGTATCGCGTTCCATAGACGCGCATCCTCGTATAGACACCGTCACGTCTGCAACGATGACCGGCAAGGTAAACGGACATACTAATCGTAAAACTAAGTTAGCGAAAGACGAAAATATCAACGGTTTTTCGGGTTATATTTTGAAAATCAAATCCAGAATATATCTCTCGGTCTCGTCTATTGAACAATCACATCAAATATTTTTTTCCCATTGATATTTTAGTCGTTTGAATGTTTTGAATTTGAACCGAAACTCGTCGGCGGACGACATGAATATTATATTGACGTCATTTCTATTAGAAACGTATGAAAAACAAACAGGAATTTTCGTTCGGTTTTCGAAAATTGACGATAAAATCCTCTCAAAAGACGTATACAACATATATTACTATAGTTAACATTTAGTTTCTTTCTACATTATAATACGGTTTTATTTTATTTTATTTTTCTAAATTTCCAATTTGTATGCGAGAAAATGTACGAGTAATTCAAAACGTCTATTGTATATCGTGTATTTTTCTGTACTACAAATTTTTATTCAATTTTTGAGAAACTCTAAAAGAGAGTAATTTATATATGGATATCGTATTTTTTTGGCATTCCATGAAATCTGGGAACATAATAACCGTATATTTTGACAACAATAATTAAAGCATTTTATAATAAATATATACGAGTATATATATAATTACGGCGGTATGTTTTAAAAAGTATTTCAGATACAATAATTTAGAAAACGTTTGTACTTTTTTTTGTACAATCGAGTTTGAATTCTATTCATATAAGATATTACATAACTCTCACCGACTTATTACCATTTTGTGGTTCCTATTATAGTAAACTTGATAAAGAACTCGTGCCATCTACAGACAAAGCCTCGCGTCACTATTTTCTCGGTCATAGCTAGTATAGACACAGATATGGGTACGATGTACATATAAAATGTATGTTATTGTGCAACATTCATAATATATCTATTTAGTATTTAGACGATTCGGCAACACGAAGGATGATTATCAATTATCATTTCCATAAATTATATTCTTGATTCTCTAAATAGAATATCTATTGCACAGTGCAAATGCGTGCTCAGGTAATTTTTATGAGAGGGGAGAGGGGATTTGACACATATTTTTTTTAATAATTGTAAGTTAGAGTGTGTACGTAATTTTAAATTTTGAGCTATCTATTGGTTTTACAATGATCTTTATTCTTTTTTTTATTTTTATTCAAAAAAAAAGAAAGTAGCTATTTGGGCAGAAGGAGTTGCGTATAGGAGTTTTGAAGCAAATAGATTTTTCAATAGTAAATTCGTTCCAAATGGTATAGGTACTTTTCAGAGATAATTTTTCGATGTTCCCAGCAGTTTTCTTAAGCGTATAGAAAAACGACCCTTTAAAACGGCAAATAATAAATAAAATGTTAGATAGGTACTGTACGTGTACGACTAAAACATTATATATAGTGACGTAATAAAATGTTCAATATTTTTTTTTTGACGATTTAAATCATGCATATTACACCAAAGTAAGTTCAAAATCGTTTTATAGAATACAACGATTTCTCATTTCATATGTACACTATAGTACTATACTAGTATCCTACCCGGCAGCAAAAGGCTACTCCTATTAGCCGCCTTCTATAAGCATACGATTTATAACGAAAATTTACGATAATTACACATATATTCCAGGCCCGGATGAAATGAGGCAGGGTGGGCAATTTACTCCGTATCTCAAAACATAATATTTTATTTAAGACCTGGAATTTTATGATATATATATATATATATATTTTATTACATACAAAAATATGTCCATTAAATACAATAAATTTAAACTAAGTAGGTATATATATTATTAAGAATGACTCGGTTAACATTATATTTAACTATATAATTCAGTCCTTGAGTAATTATATAGGGTGATTTTTTTTTTATTATTGGCCAGTCTAATCACGGGATAAATTTACAAAATGCACTTAATTTTATCATAGTTTTAAAATTTGTATCCTCGTACCTTATTTGATAAGGCTATTTTATCAACTTTTAATTTTTTAATTTTAAAATTAACTTTAATTTTTTAAAACTAACGTTTTAAATTCTGAAAAAATTATATTTTGATGAGAATTTACACGTTTTTTATTTTTTAAATATGATAAATACTGATTAATACTCATTCAAATTTATGACGCGGTGCACGAAAAAAAATACCATATACAATTATTATTTAAATGGTTAATTAAACTATACAAATTAATAAAAAAAAAAAAAAATGATTTCTTCAATAAATTATTAATAAAAAATATCTATAATAACGTAATATGCTATCTGCGCATACACAACAAACTTCAATAAAAACTATACAATATACCTATGGCAGAAATTTGGTTCCTATCATGAGAGTATTATTTCTTTTGTGCAGCGTTAACTTTTTTTTTTATTTCAGACGATACTTTTTAGTGTTTTAGTTAAAAATTTTAGAAAAAAAATTACAAAATATATGGTCTACAATTTGTTAATAAACATGAAAAAATATATAATTATAAAATCAATAGATTCTTCGCTTTGCTCAGTAACAAAAATTATAATTTAAAAAACCTATAAAATCATTATTAGGTTCATATGCAATAAAAAATTATTTTATTTTTATTCTTTATTTCACATTAGGATATTTAAAAATAAATAAACTTATCGACTTTTGAATCATAGACTGATTTTTAATGTTTATTTTTTTCCATTATTTGTCGAGAAAACTACCCACACCCTCTTCCATCACTAAGAATTCTATGGATAATTTTTTTCCATAGATCAATGGGTAGGAGGGGATGAATTCATATGGAACCTTCTTAAAATCTAAACATGCGCTATATACTATGACCTATATTATAAAATATACATGCTAATTCATTTTGAATAAAAATATAATTAAAAAGGTTAATGTAAAATTAAGCAGACACATAAATTAAATTTATAACATAAATACCAATAATATTTTAACTAATTTATATTCTTATTTTTACAATAATTGTGCATATCATGTAGGTAATTGTTATCCTAGAAATTACCATTAAATCATTTATAATTTTTTGATACGGTGATCGTTAATTTATTAAACCATTATGCATTTATCAAATAACAAGAATATAATTTTGGATAGTAAGTATTAGTATATATAAATTGTAATAATTGTCGTTAAGTCGTTTGTGCTATCTACATTTTCTTTTAATATTGAATTATTTTTATACTACCTATATAAAATATCAAAATATTACTAGCTAATAGCTATAGGCACGTATATCAGAACTATAGGTAGGTAAAATATATAGATTATGGGTTTTTGATTTTAAATCGTAGAAAATTATTATCTTGAAATTACGATAAAATATTCAGTATTGCATTTATTTAATTTAGATTTAGTAAAATTATTTTATTAATCGTATTACTTGTATAATAAAACAAAGGATATTTTTTCTAGATTATTATTAAAACGTTCTACAGATGGTCTATTGTTAGCAAAATTCATCATATTCCGTAATTTTCCATTTATTTTAAGGCTCTTTCCAAAATTTAGCTTTTGAAAAATTTAAATATTTATTTTGAGTTAAATTTTTAAGTTTATGACTTGAAATTAATAGATGTCATCAAAAAATACTGGTACTCATAATTACGGTAAAAATAATCTATACAATTAAATCATTTTTGAGGCTAGTGGGAATTTTATAATTTTACATTTACGGACTGTCTACCTGCATTTTAAAATACTCGAATCGACTTTGTATTTCTTTAAAAATGATAAATTTAGAACATTTGGAAATTTCCATTTGTTTCTCCTCCATGATCTCTTCATTATAATCGAACTTCATAAGAATTTGGTTTCATTTTTCATGTACATTTTCCTTCAACGCTCAAACCAAATTATGAATTAGTTAAATTGGTATCTATAATGTGATTATTATAATATAAAATATATTATATTTGATAATATTTAATTTCATACCTCTGAAACCGGACACAATTATTCACGGGCGAAGCTGTGTAATTCAGCTAGTAATTAAAAAATATTTTGATTTGTAAATTAATAGTTTAAGAATATTGTTTAGATTTCGAATTATATTATATATTATAATTATATGAGATATTTGTTATTTGACTGTCAATTTTATTGTTTGTTATGTTACAAATCAAAATAATGTATCTTTAGTACTATTTAAATTTATTAATTTAATTATTTTATTTATTTTAATTATTTTGTAATATATTATACACGTATTACAAATAAATTTAATATATATACTCATTTATTTAATGTAAAACTAAGAATAAAATAGTGTAAGTACCATAAGCGTATCTAGAGGGGGTTGTGGGGACTTAGTCCCCAAAAATAAAATTATTTTCCTATAATTGATTGAATATTTAAATCATTTAAATTGATTGAGTATGAAAATTGTTGTCTTATGATGATTGATTTTTTTTTTTGTTTACGTATTTCGAGGAAGTAATTTAACGAAACAATATAATGACTTATTTTTTACTTATTTACGTTATTTTTTATTTGGGCGTAATTTGAAATTTTTCCCCGGGTGTCAAACCCAATATTATGGATAAAGCGAGCCCCCCCCTCCGCCCCTGGTGGTATCAATAGGTACGTATTTAATAAAGAAAAAAATATGTATTCATACTTAACAATTTTTTTTTTTAAATAATTTAGATATTTAATAATCATTTCATTTTTTACATAGTATCCATGGTATAATATGAATAGTTGATAATGATATATTACACTCAAATGATTGAATATAAATTCAATAACTAGTATTTCTATAAAAAAAAAAATGAATAAATTATAATAAAGTAAAACTTCCTTAAAAATCCAAAGTATATTTTTACATCATTTTAATACATACATATAGGTAATCTATTTATTTCATTTATGCTTATTGTTCAATATTGGCATGAGTATTTATTTCAAATAACTTACAGATAATTTAATTTGTACATAAAGTCTATATAATTATACTATATACATCCATATACAATATATAAATAAATTGATCATCAAATGTACGTATGACATATGTTTCAGAAGTTAATTATTATAGTTTGCCTATTGAGATTATGCATATGTCAACAATATGATCAGCCAGGACAAGGAGGTTATTCATCTTCAAGTGGCAAGTACGGTTCACCTGGTCAAACAGGAAAATCTGGAGCACTTGGAGGACTTAATAGTGGTTCCGGTGCAAATAGTTATAGTCCTGCATCTGGATTTCTTGGTCAAGGTCAAGGAGGGCAAGGTGGTTATGGAAGTAGTTTCAATGGTAATAATAGAAATCCAAGTAGTCAGAATGGTGGTGCAATAAACTGTGGCCCCAATGACAGTAATGGCGGCTATGGTGGACCTAATAGTGCTAGAGGTGGCCAAAATGGTTACTCTGGAAACAATGGTATTAGAAATATTGGAATTAACGGAGGACCTGGAATTGGAGGATTAGGAGGTAGTAGTGGATATGGGAATGGAGGTTTTGGTGGTAATGGGGGATATGGGAATGGAGGCTTAGGTGGTAGTGGTGGTTATGGGAATGGAGGCTTAGGTAGTATTGGTGGTTATGGGAATGGAGGCTTGGGCGGTAGTGGTGGTTATGGGAATGGAGGCTTAGGTGGTGGTGGTGGATATGGGAATGGAAACTTAGGTGGTGGTGGTGGATATGGAAATGGAGGTTTTGGAGAAAATGGGGCATATGGAATCGCCGGAGTGGGAGGAAGTGGAAATTTTGGAAATGGTGGTTTAGGAGGTGGTAGTAATACAGGATTTGGACCAAATGGAGGTATAAATGGCGGAAATTTTAATCCCAATCAGAATGCTCCTCCAGCTGCCAAAGTGAGTTTTAATTCCTATTTTGGAAACTCCGGACGAAATACCCGAGGACAATTAGGCGGACCCAATGGTGGAAATTCTGGTTCATACGGCGGCCAAAATAGCGGAGGTCCTGGCTCTTTTGGCGGTCAAAACGGAGGAAGTTTTGGTTCATATGGTGGTCAAAATGGCGGTGGTGCTGGGTCTTATGGTGGTCAGAACGGTGGTCGAGGACAATTTGGTGGACCCAATTCATCTGGTTCTCGAGGTTCTAATAATTATAGTGGCAATAGTGGTGGAAATATTGGTTCTTACGGTGGACAACCTGCTGGAGGTCCTGGCTCTTTCGGTGGTCAAAATGGAGGAAGTTCCGGTTCTTATGGAGGTCAAAATGGCGGAGGTTTTGGGTCTTATGGTGCTCAGAACGGTGGACGAGGACAATTTGGTGGACCCAATTCATCTGGTCCTCGAAGTTCAAATAATTATGGTGGCCAGAACGGTGGAAATTCTGGTTTTTATGGTAGTCAAAATGCTGGAGGTTCCGGTTCATTTGGTGGTCAAACTGGTGGAAATTCTGGTTCCTATGGTGGCCAAAATGGTGGAGGTGCTGGTTCTTCTAGCGGGCCAAATGGTGGAAGTTCTAGTCCATATGGAGGTCAAAATGGTGGAGGAACTGGTTCATATGGGGGTCAGAACAATCTTGGTTCACCTGGTGCCGGTATTGGATCTGGGCAATACGGAGCAGAATCCGATCTTGGCGGATCTGGACAAAATAATGGGATTGGCCAAGGATCGAGTAGCAAAGATGGCTATTGATACATTACAATGTAAATTTGAATTATAACTAATTTATTAAATTATTATTTTTTGTAAAAAAAAAATGCTTTAAATCTTAAAACTATGTGTTTTAATTAAATTTTGTATTGTTTGATGAAATGTTTCATAGAAAATAAAACATTATGTTTAGCTTATAGTGGCAGTTTCCAGTTAAACATTATAGAGTAGATATGACAATAGATATTTTAGGTATGCACAATCTCAGGGCTGTCCAGATTTTTTTTTTTTTTTGGGGGGGGGGAGTGAATATGTAAAAAAAATAATATAATACTTCTCTTTAAAACATAAAATAAGCAAAAAAAAAGTCAATCAACTTTTTCCCCATTTTGCTGACTAAAATCCTAATAAATTATAGTTTGCCAACTTAAAATTCCGAAAAATACTTAAAATAAAAAAAAATATTCCAAAATACTTCATTCAAAAGGTAAATAAGCAAAAAAATAGACCATTGACTTTTTCTACTATTTACCAACTGAAATTAATTTTGCCGACTACTTTGCAAAGTTGTGGGAGTGGGACATCCCTCCCCCATCCTTGGGTCGGGCCTATGCAAACTTTAATTTCTGGTATAAAATTTGAAAGAAGTTGCAAAGACAATATAATTGATCATTTATACTGTCATTAAAACAATTATCCAAAAGTAAATAGGTAGTAACAATAATAATTTAGAAAAATACAACACTATTTTTTTCAATGTACCTATCTTATAATTTGTATACTCGTATACCTATTCGTATACAAAAATCGGCGGAATCAATAAAACCCCATTGCTACTGACATCGCATGTATATAATAATAATAATAATAATAATAATAATAGGTAATATAATTAATAATATTACCGTACAGTCCCACTAATCCGGACTTGGTGGGACCGGAACTCTGTCCTGATCACCGAAAGTCCTTATTAAATGGAACATGTTTTAGACTCATAGTTACACAAATAATAAGTCAACCCATAAAAATAAAATAAAATATATAATAAGAAATGATAATTTTAAAAAAATTGATTATCTACACGGATATTACGAATCCAAGAATTTACGAATTTAGAAATGGAAATAGTAGATAGATAAGATATACTACTTTGGTTACTACTGCCATTAAAAACTTAAAAATAATAATTTACCCGTCACGTTTTTGAAAATGACCGAAATTTATAATATTTTTTTATTTTTAACTCGGAAAATTATTTCCTAGACAGGTGCATAATATATTTCATTTTCTTATCGGTATTAACATATTAATATCAAAAGCGTAAGTATATAATATGACAACAACACACTCAGTTAACAAATATCTCTGTCGTATATACGCGATAACAGTAGTTTAAGTATTAAAATACTTATAACAAAGTTATAAAATTCTTAACGATAGTTTACCAATATATACGTTCAACTGGTTTAAACATTTCTAATTACATTATAACATTTTTGGTAATATTGAATGAAGTTAAGTACAAATCCAGTTTCCAAGTTTACATACGTTATGAATAAAAATATGATATGTATATATTAAATAGTCAAATCGTCAACAATACATTTTAAAGTAAAATAGTACTACGGTAACAATTTTAAACAACGGACAGCTGATCGACGAACATAGCGAGGATATATTGATTCTAAAGTTTGTGTAGAATTCCAGTAGATAAAAGTTGCCTGGATTTGTAAAAAGGATGAGTAGCAGTTATTATTAGGAAGGGTCTCTATTTTTATTATTATTTTTTTTAATTTCAATCCATTCTCAAACTATACACTTTTATTTATTTTAATTTCTTAATTTCTTAAATGTACTATTAATTAAACAAGCATACAAAAGTTGGTCTATGGATCCCTATTATTATTATTATTACTGTCTATTATTTTAGATAAAACATTGTATTCGAAAAACAATTCCTAGTTAAATTCGATATACTATTATAATTATTCAATTTATAATAGATTTCCATTATTTTTGGTTTAAGAAAACTACTGGAAAAATCAAAAACGGTACATTTATGAAATACCAACAATACATCCCCTATCAGAAAGCTATTTATACCCGAAAACTCCTAGTCAACTCTTTCTAAAGTGTAGTTGTATATAGGAATAAAAATGAAATTTTTTCGTGTTAATATTGTAATATAGTTAATATTTGGTGTTAATTACAAGAGTCTGACTTGAGTTGATTATTTACCGACTTATCGGTCATTTTCAGTAGTTTTCTTTTACGCTTAAGAAAAATATGAAAAAATTACGTCTTCAAGTACCAACTACAATGAAATGTTTATAAGAAAATTCTCTACCCGATAATTCCTACTCGAATCTTCCTACTTAAAAATGTGTATATGTGTATATATATACAAAAAAACCCCCCCACAAAACTGTAAACCATTATTCGCTCAGAATTTTAAATACAAAAATATAATTCATGGAAGGCCATGGCCCCCTTTGGTTCTCTACCTTGTGAGTCTTAATGGTCTACATCACCATTAAGAAACCAAATAATAAATTATATAACTTATGTATAACTATAAAATTATAATCACGGTCATATCTGAAAATAATTTTTTGTGTCCAAAATTGTTTAGTTTAATTTCAAATGTACCTACAGTACTAGATTTTGAACACAACGAGGAAGCTACCTATTCATTTTAGCATGATGTTTATTTCTTTTTTTTTCCTGTAAGCGAATTTTCTACCAGACGGAGACAGGGAGGAGCTTTGTCGTTGGAATATAGTCGTTGTGTATAGAATTTTTCCATTATTCCACGAGTTTCCTTAAGGAAGAAGAAAATTTATACTATGTATATGATATACATATATCATATACACACAAACTACCTACTATACGGTGTATGACTTATATGCTTATATATGGCGTAAGTATAATGACATTTAAGATTCAAGTGATTTAAATTGGCAAATATATTATTATGTGGTCTATATTTTATTATATTTATTGGCTTTTAGAGTGCGATTTCTGAGTTATTGTATTTAACAAAGTGCGTGTCTGGTTAAATGGAATGTTTATTCGTATAATGTGTGTGTAGGTACTGAAAAAATATAATATAATATGGGGACATTATAAAATTCTCAATTTTTAATATTTATGTAGGTATATCACATCGAGCTCCAACCCAACGAGCGAAGTGCTTTCATCCCCTAATGACCGTTTTTTTCTTGTATTTAATGTACTTATTTAAATGATTGTTAAAAGTAACTCTATTTTCGAAAAAAGTCGGATTTTTTAATTTTTTTTTTTTTTTTTTGTAGTATTTAGTTTGAAAAGTGTCTTTTATATAATCACAACTTGTCATCAGTGGCACGCACAAATAATCACATATATATAATATATTTTCAAAATCTCATAAAAAAGATTTATGATGACTTAATCTGTGGCTGGTATAAATCAACAATTGGTAACTTAAAAAATATTATTAAATTAGTAATACCTATAATATAAAAGTAGCCAAACAATTTTAAAAGTTTTATCGCGCCAATAGACAATAAATAGAGTTAAAAAATACATTTCCCAACACTCAATATTTTGTCTTTTTATTTTTTAAAAGATTTTCTATAACGAAAAAATTATTATAAAATTATTATAAATTATATATTACATGCATTTTATTAAATGGAGGTTTATTTTATAGTACTCATTTTTTATATCCACCCTCGTACACCTGCAAGATTGTAATGGGGAAAATAATGATTAGGAGGACCAGAACCAGGATACTGTTTACTGATTTACACATTATAAAATGGATTTTATGGTTATACTTTGTGCTACGGTACAATATATAGAAATGTGCCCTGATCCGGGGGCATTTATATTCACCTTTTGGCCAATTCCACGTGGTCCACAAACATGACGGTCACATAATATTTACCGGCCACCGAAACGGTGCTGAGCAACGCCACGGTGGCCGTCCTGTACGCGTTCCCGGAAAATTTCGATTCCGTCAGTTGACCGTACTTCAGGCATCCGAACGCGGTAACGGCCGCGGTCAGCCACGCTCGGTTACGGTATTCGACGGGCCAGTGGCAGCCAGCGAGTCCGGCGACGTCGTCGACCGGCGCCGGTAGCTGCAGCGACCGTTCAATGCGCTCCAGGGAACCGCGGACCCGTCGCAACCGGACGCCGCACGCGACCGTAAGCGAGGTGCTGATCACGCTGACGGTGTTCGCCGACAACGTTTGCAGATGACCGACCGTCTCATCGTCGGTCAACATCGACCGGATCTCGTCGGCCGCGGAGTACAATTGTACCACCACGAAGGCCGTCAACATCGCTGTCTGACCGTCCATGATGGCCAACGGCCGTCTCTGTATTGTTGTCCTCGAAAACCGCGTAGAGGCCAGCCCGTCATTTCGTCGGGCGAGCCATCGAGTGTAATTTTATTGTCGAACACTGTACAAATAGATAATAAAACGAATTACTATACCATTGTAATAACATTGTGTGTTTCGAACCACTTGAACGTGTTTGTCCACTCGATGCATATTTGACGACACCAGTGAAGTCCTAATGTGCCTAATGTAAAGGCAACGTACAATATTTATGTATAGTTGAATCGATATTTTATATTTGTCTAATTGAAAATTGTTTGCGAAATCGAATCGAGCCCCTAAACCACTCTCGGGATTAACGCAAACTCGAATAACGCGAGTTTCTACTCGAAATACCTATTCAAACGTTAAAATAGCGGAATTCAAAAGTTTGTGTATCAGATAACCACGTTTTTCGACGACTAGTCAAACGAACTATTCGCTATGTCTCCTGGATAATGCCAATAGATTGTCAGCCCAGACAATGAATATGGGACTGAATCCAATGTTTTCGGAAATTAAGGGACCCTTATATAGGTCATGTCCCCGGCTTCCGTATGTCAGCATATTTAACTAGGTATATGTATACATAATGTACACTTAAACAATGTCAGTTGATAACTGATGTAAATGATGATATTGCAATCGATTAATATGCACAATGAGCCTTCTATAAAGTATTCCGTCGACATATTTTACTACCCCCTACTCGGGCCAGCAAAAAGCAAATCTCCCACCATAATTAGATCAGCATAAGTCAGACCTTCCTTAAAATTGAGAACAATGTCAACGTATAGAAACCCCTCCCCCATAGGTGCTTACGAAATACTCGAATGGTCACTTATTTCATAATATCGAATTTTCGGAAAATTTAAAAAAAACTTTAATATTTTAGAATACATTTTCAATCGATTGTAGTGATGTGACTAGAACAGTTTAAATATGAATTGGTGTGTTGACTGTTGAAGAACGGTTATCACAAAACTACTATAACAGCAACAATTTTGTTAAAATGTATACTAGTGTAACCACATTTTTATAATTTGATACCTCATAACCACAAACATTATTAGCTTAAAGCTCGAATTAAGATAGTATGGATGCCCATCGGAGTATAATTATGTGATTCCAAACTGACTCCTCACAATCACCAGTTGGAAACGTTCAACTAGCGATCCAGTGGCAAAACTTCTACATGTCTAGTGTGAC
>JAIPRL010003426.1:0-47150 GCA_025469235.1 Pemphigus obesinymphae
AAAATCATTATTTAATTGTTTGTCATTTATTTAAAAAAAATTATTTAAAAAAATCATCTGGTAAAAACATAGAAAATATAATAACGAATTCAGAACTTTTTTCAAAATTAAAATTGAACAAGTTTAATACGGTCAATTTATGGAAATACCAAGACTATTTTAGCGCTTTGAAAAATCTACTGTCGAAGACCCTTAAGAAAAATATATTATATTTTAGAGATACCTGCTTAATGCTTATGATGAATAATATAGGTATAATAATTTTATTTGATGTATAATTTAACTCTTAAGTGCCTACCTATATTATAGATAATTAAATCCTATTTTTTGTACCTTACCGGATACCACTTACCATTTGGTATTTACCAACTATTATACTTACATTGTCCATTGGTAAATGCGTGTTAATACTAATTTTCTGTTATTATAATGTATTAAATTTATTTTATATGATACATTTATAATAGTTTTATGGATTATTATTTTATTATATTTATGCGAGTACACAGAAGTATTCCGAAAGTAAAAATCACATTGTTTCGTTTATAAAAAAATATTCATAAAATTCAGATTTACATTTTATACCTACTGTTAAATTTTATTCAATTATAATTTTATTATTTATCTCATTTTATTTACATAATTTAATGAAATATATGTATAGACTATAATATTATATAGGATTTGATTACCTACCTATCTTAAGACTTTTAAAAAAGCTATAGCTTTGTATATTTAGGTAATTTTTACTAAGTTATAATTTTTAATAATTATATAAAAATAAAATGTCCATTGTTTTAACTTTAAAACCAACTTATATCATCAACTTTTTATCGTCACAGAATGTACTGCCGGGCAATTCAAATGTCACAAAACCCTGGTTTGTATCAACAAAACTCTTCGATGCAATGGAATAAAAAATTGTCAGGACGGTTCGGACGAAGAAAATTGTCGTATGTGAACAAATAACTACCAAGTCGAAATTTATATAGCTTGGAAACGCGCAACATAAAATGTTGTCACACGTCTACAGCGCTTAAATATCTTTTTACACTTCATCAAAAAATCAATCACATACACACACATAACACATTATCTTCGGATTAATTTTAATTATTAACCATATATAAATACATCAAAGTATTTAAAAATGTTAAACTCTTAAACTCTATATAAGTATATAATTTTGCACTATACACTATATTATATAAATGCTAAATTATTATAGATTTACACTGTGAAACATATGTAAAGGCAAAAGTTAATCTATAATATATTATATTTTATAAGTTTACACGATAATAGCTTGAGTAAACTATGCACTTGTCTAAAGTACGAAGTAAACTGCGAGTGGTGTTTTAAGGTTTTAAAATGGGAACTTCTCTTATATAATACGTCCTCACTTGTCACAAAACTTTGTACCTACCTATATATTACAATTTACCGTCAAGATTAACTTGACGAAATTTTACTTATGGCTTATGGAAAATGTTCGTAGTTGTGTCTTGTCCAGTATATTGTGCCGACTGCCGGGTCAAATATTACGCCGATGTTAATAAAGTGATAATAATACCTATGTGTTTGTATTGTTGTTATTATAGCTGACAAATGTGGCAAGAATTCATTTTCGTGCCGAAACACCGATCAGTGCATCGACATAAAAAAAATATGTGACCGTCGCATCGATTGTGATGACGGATCTGATGAAGAACGTTGCGGTAAATACCATCCACTTTACTATATAAATAAATAAAAAAATTACAACTATACTATTAAATATTAACATAATAAGGTCTACGATGTGTACAATATAACATTTTTTATTAATTTATCCTATTATAATATTATATATTTTAACATTTTGTTAAATTTTAGGTTGAAAACTTATAGTTTTTCGGTTTCGGTTCTTAAATAAACAAATAAATAAATAGATGCTATTATAATCTATATCCAAATAAATATATACGTATACCTACCTACCTATTGGTTGTTAGTTAGGTACCTATAATTTTTATCCTTATATTTAGGACTTATATAAACAAAATTCATTTTAGTAAGTACAAAGTTTGACATAGGTATACTAAATCTCTGAATTCGGTCGATAAAAGATATCAACGTAATTATTTATTATTGACCAAAAATTATAATTATATTGATTGTAATTAACGTATTGTTTAGACATTTGTGGACCCGAAGAGTTCCAGTGTCACGACGGTAAATGTTTATCCATCGATAAAAGATGTAACGGCAAGGTTGAATGTAGCAATAGCGAGGATGAAGCCAACTGTCAGCTACATGCAGTTGACAGTTACGGTACAGGTAAAAAACACTTAATATTGATTTTTATTTTCTTGTGAAGGGTAACAAAATGAATGGATTTTATTTAAATCCCCGAGTAAAAAAACCTACAGGACTATGATGTAATTTTAACGGTTGTTGTCACTTCCTAAAAACATACAAAATAATATAACACTGGTGTAATGATATCATTCCATACTTACATACATATTTTATAATGTTACTACATGAAAATTTACTTTTAATATAATAATTGTACTTATGTAATATGGCTTTTCACAAAATGCACACAAAATTCATATCATCAGCGCACATCTATTTAGTTCAGCGTAGTTAATAATAAACCACAAACAAAATAGGTACCTACCTATAACTGTATAAGCAACACTCGACAAGGCTTTGTAGCATATTTTTAAGTAAACGTTGAGAATATTGAGAATTTTCGTCTTTGAAAAAACTATGTATATTTATTTCGATTACAATACCAATTTGAATAAAGACAACTATATATAATAAATGTTTAAAAAAATAATTGAACTCTTAAATCATGTGGTATAATATATTAGTAAATCGTTTAATTCTGTATTAATGTTTTATATGAATGAAAATCATTTATTATATAAATTAATGTATAGAAATCAGATTTATTTTGTACATATTTATACTTTTTAGGTAAGCCATTAGATATGTGTGTTATTACATTTGAAAACATATATCATTGTATTTCCTATTTAATGATCTTAAATGGAGCCAATTTTATAGTATTTTATTTACAATATTTGAAAGTGAATATAATGGAAATTTTTAGAATTTTTCAAATAAATGATTAATACAGTAAACTATATTATACAACTTACCTATAAGAATGATAAAATACTGGCTGATTTAATTATGATACACCGATAATTTTCTTTGGAAACCTTATATATTTTCCTCTTGAGGCATTGATTAAATATTATGTATATTTAATCAATCTATGACTATTTTACTATAAATTGTGTGGTTTTACAAAATATATTTTACATGTTCTGTCGTTGATAAATATTTGACTGAATTCTATACAAAAAAAATTATTTGTATACTATTGTCTATTACTAATCATCCTTGGATATTTTTTTTTTCTAATTATCGAATTATATAACTACCTAACTAATAGTTTTTTCATTCCGTTTAAGAGCTAAATATTATAAATATAATAATAATTTTAATACACGATTATTATATTTAACAGTCAGACTAATATTTTATGTTTAATGTAAGTTTTTTTTCATAAATTTGGTGATATAACGTAAGTGTTTTTAAATATATATTGCGACTTCACTGTATAAAACACTTCTTTTTATACAATTAGATACACACACAGAGAGACACACATATATATATTTATATACTATATAGGTATTTGTATTTAATTGTACTCTGTAAGATAAAATCTAGTGAACTGAACTTATATCTTTTTGTTTCTATATACACTTAAAATCTAACCTTCGCATTCTTTTTTTAATTTCTAATCTAACTTTTATAGTTTTTGCTTCATCAATATGAAAATACATTTTTTTTATTAGTTAAATCTTAATAGCGTACATAATAACCCTAATAACTGTTATAAACTACTATTAATTTATAAATAAAATAATCAAGAAATTTTTACAGAATTTTCTCAATTTATTTTTAAATATACTGTAATAAATAAATTGTTATTAGATAGACAGCTATAGTATACATAAACTATAAAAAGAAAAATATATTTAATAACAATGTTAAAAAACCAATTGGTCTACCAAAAAAAAAAAAAAGTTATAGCATAAAAGTCTTCGCTTTTCTCATATGTTATAGTGAATCTATCCAATAGTACAAATCTACCCGAGGGATTCGCTCATTAAATACACATTCCTATCAATACCAACCGGGTAGGTACTGTTTAAATTTCTAAAACTCTTAAGACATAACAAAATTATAAGTTCGATAAATGAAAATGGACGATACCTATAACAAACAGAATACAAAAATGACCAAGTTTATATTTCACATTACCTAACTATGTCGATGAAGCAAAACACGCATTTTGGCCAAAAGTTCACCAGGTTTTTTCTGCCTGTCCGTTGCATTTGTATGTGTATGCAATTACTCATTATACACCACGCGCATACACATACACGCTGTTAACATATTAATATCGAGAACGTAACTGACGAACATTTCCAAAAAAAAAAAAAAAAATTTAAAAAATGTCGAGTTTTTTAAAACTCTTAGTCTATCTATTTCTATTCTATTCTTGAATACATTTTGAAGGATCTGGACCCTCCTCGGTGACTCGGTTACGGCCTTGATATTAAATATACAAATATGTATCTATCTACACGTTCTTATAATATTACGATATAATGCTTTATTCTTGTGGCACGCTTATTGATGTGTAGACCTCGCACCTTGCGCTGAATCGGATTTCACGTGTAACGATATGAGTTGCATACCCTTGTCCAGGGCTTGTGACGGACGTCCGGACTGTCCGTTCGGGGAGGACGAGCGGAATAATTGCACAAAATATGGTAATAATATAATAATAATAATAATAATAATAATAATAATAATAGTAATAATGATCGAATTTCTTTTCTCTCTTCGCAATCATATCACGCGCGCCATAATTCTATCCACTTAATATTATTAATAATATAATAATATACGTATAACACGAACAATTTTTATTTTCCAAAATATAAATATATATATATATATATATATATATTATTATTATATTTATATATATAGCGCTTTATTTTATTTTATTTTATTTTTTTCGTCAGTTTGTTGTTTTTTTGCTTACGTATATGTTATATTTTTGTTATGTGGCTTTTTGTGTATCTACCTACTACCATGATCATGTAGACAGCGCTGGGTCGACAACGTCATTTTCGTCGGCAAACGCACAGCCGCGGCCGAATCCGCCGCCGGCGACGACCCCGGTCGCCGCGTCGTGTTTTCCCAACGAGTTCCGATGTCTCGACGGGGGTTGCATAAAGAGCGAGTACCGCTGCGACGAAATCGACGACTGTAAAGATCACAGTGACGAACGGGATTGCGGTAAGTACAAATCACCGGCGGACGCGTCATCGTCGCGCGGTCGTCGTGCACAAAATATAGTTTGCCAGGGACTCGCCATAATATTAGAACATTCGGCTTTATTATGGTCGAACGAGACGATTTTTTATTTTTTATTTGTGCTTTTGTCGTCTGGCTTGTATATATACGCGTATATTTCGTAAAATAGTATATAATATAATATATAGAGACAAACAACGACAACAACGAAAAAATATATATTGTTTAAAAAAAAAAAAAAAACCATTATCAAAGGTGGTTATTTTCGAGAGTATGGTTTGAGTATCCTGTACCCATATTATAGACTTAGGGTGACCAGATGTATCCAATACAAAAATAGGAAAATTTATCAAGTTTATTTACGCGGGGAACTTGATGTGCAGTTTTTATGGGAGTGTAAACTCAAAAGCAAAATATGAATAGGGTACCTGCAGTGTTCAACTCTATGGGGTTAGGTTAATAATCCTAAAACAAAAATATCAAGGGGGAATTTCCTTCCTCGAGCTTTACTAGAAATACACCCCGGTCCATCGGTTTACGCCCATTAAATATATTATGTATATAGCACATCATCCCAGTGTTTGGAAAGAACGTTTGGCACGTTCATGTGTTCACGTTCATATTTTGTGGAGGACACGCGAACATCACTCATTTCTGTAAAATAGAATGTGAACGTGAACGACGTTCTTGTTTTTAAAGAATTTGAATGATTTTCAGGCCGTTTAAATTAAATTGAAATATATTAAAATTTCGCTTTAAGCCTTATTAGATTTAAATATAATACTTAAAAGTCCAATTTTCTTGAGGTTGCTATAAAATGAAAACGATAGTTTCTATGAATCAGTAATTTTTTAGTATATATATATATATAAGAATATTGTTAATAATTGATTAATTAAAATGAACCACCAAATGAACGCCTTAATTGTTTTTAAAGAAAGTGAGTGTGAACGTTTTCCTTTTAAATAAATATTTTCAACGTGAACGTGAACGAGTTCAATTTTTAAGTGAACGTTCCGTACACTGCATAATCCCTATGATCTTAAATCCATATTATGGTGTATGTATATTAGATTCTAGAAGTATAGAAACCTATTGAGTACCTATTGATGATAATTTAACTAAAAATATCTAAATACATGTATTATTATTACATGTAGTTTGATTTTACTGCAATAAGAAAAATATCGAGTAATTAACATAAAAATTAATATACATACAAGTTACATTAATATTTTCATTTTATTGTCTCGGTCTTTTTAATGAATTAGAATTTAGATATATATATATAGGAAAATTGATGATGCTTAAAATTTGAATTCGTATATTATTTAGTCTGTTGGGTAAATTTTAGAAATAAAATATCTACTTATTACTTATTAGATTTGATGTGAGGATATCATCTAACAAAGAAGTTATAGTGTTTTAATATTTTTAAATAGCTAAAATTTCTTTATTAGACAATATTTTTTTTAAAAAGTTGCAATACGCTCTCGAAAATATTCTTCTCTTTAAATTTATGTTTTATCTCTAAATTTAACATAATCGCCACAGTCCAAATATTATTTTAGCACAACTTTTCCTATATTATATGTCTAGTTAGAAAAATGGAAACAGCAAATGCTTGTGTAACTATATGTAGGTTTATTATCTACTATTATCTAAGTACATACCCGCTATACAGCGATATTATTGTAGACTATAATACGGACAATTAAAATAACAGAGATATTACGGTCATTACGTGATGAAAATTAAAATGATACGTTTATCAGGCTTAAGATGAAAAATAAAAACCATTTCGTCTATAAAAATATGTAAGTTCTTAACTAGTAGATAACCGTAAATCTTACCAATAATAATTGTTGCAAACTTACAAACACAGAATATAAAAAATAGGACACTTTAAAGTTTAAAAAAAAAACCCCCCGAACAAATGAAGACGTCCTTAAAAAGAGGACAAATCGTTGTAAAAGAGGACGTCTAATCATCCTATATAGACGTCACGAAAAATTAAACTCAATTAATTTATCGAAAAAAACGAGTTTTATTTGTTATATATGATGTTTGAAAAATAATGGTCTGTTCAATAATTTACATAATAACTATGTTCTACAAATTAAAATATAATGATAAAGACAAAATATTTTGATAGGATAACGAAAATAATGTTGCCCGATATACTCGGCAATCAGTACACAGAAATTGATTAAGTCTATGCAAGGGTGGATTTATATATGAAAGCAAACAATGACAAAGTTCCGGGTTTTGATCGATTGTATACTACTCTAACTCTATGGACCTTAAAAAAAACTTTTAAAATAAATAAAACAAATTTATTTCTAAAAAGTTTTGAATACACTCATAATACATAGTTTTATTTTTCTTTAAAAAGGGTGTGTAAACTGTGTATAATATATACAGTCCATGTTGGTACATTATTCATGTTTACAGTCACGTACAATAAATACAATTTTTTGTGATTTAAATTAAACTTTATAACGTCTATAAGAGAAACCCATGTTTGTATTGCTTTTAGGTATATTTTTTCTTCTATATTTATTTTTGTATACACGCTATACTATATTATTTAGGTTACATTTAAAATCTGTCTACATAGATTCTTATTACTAATGCAATTAATTTATATTATTATCAAGATCCATGTATTGATCATTGATCATTTCTACCATTCAGTTCTGACTCAAATAACTCAAAAAATTACTTTTAACAAGAGAAGGATTGCATTATTGAATTTGAAATTGATTAAATTAAAAATAAATTATAGTGCAATTAACTTGTTATTCGAATTTTTAGATTCTGATGATGTTTATTATTCTTTTGTTTTAACCATCAAAATTTGATTCAAATGTTTATATGTACCCATTTTTCAGTATAAAATGTATCTAATAGGTACTTGAAAGACGTAATTTTCCGATTTTTCCAATAGATTTTTACGCATAGCTCTATAGAGAAAAAATCAATTTTGGTGATTTTCTTGTAATTCTGAAAATAATTATCCTGAATACTAAAAATTTACATAGAATATGTATTTATAAGTACTATATTAATATGATGAAATTTTAATTTAATTTTTTTTTACTAATTATGGTCTATTAATAGCAATTTTATACTTTTATATTTTTATATCATAAAAATATGTCATTTTAAGTTTTAATACCTATAAATATTTAATTGCATGATGGTAATTGTACACATTATCTCCTCTAACTATATACAAAAATATCTTCAAACATCGTTCTTACACTGAATTATTAAAATATACTGAATATATAGATAATTTACAGCAATATAATTATATATTATAAAGTATATTACATTGATGACCAGAATATGACTACACAGAATTCTATACTGAATACTGACCAACTTTTACTTTTAAAAAAAATTGATATGGTATTGGAATCTGACATAAAAAAATCAATTTTTATTCTTTATTCTATACCTAAGTTATTTTATTTTCTATTTAAAATAAAATTTGTCCTGAAGTAAAATCCAATCAATAAAAACTAAATCATAATATATTATATAGATATAGGTATTTTAGGTATTTAATTATTTTATTTAATATTTTAATTTCAAAGTTCTGGTTGATTTTTTTCATTTATTCAACCGAATAGACGGATCATATTAGTACATTTATAATTTGATCCATATCTCCTCAATAGTTTATTTGGTTAAAAAATTATGTAATATCATTTTTGATAGATTTTACCTTGCCGAATAAATTTAGTTTTTGTACAATTAAATGAAATTCGTCATCTGTGATATCCAATAGAAATCTTTGCAGATGTTTAACTGATTTTTTGGGGTTTTTGTAGTTTTGAACTGGATGGTCAATTTGTGTAGTATTATTATTGCCCGAAAAATTTGTTCTGTCCTAATTTTCAAGAATTCAAAATTAGACCTATTTGAATGTCTTGAAAGCACAAAAATTTGATATAGTATACATTATATAATAATGTACACATGATGCCTGCCAAAAATATTGACATATTATACATTTGTATAATATTATAAGAAATACTGATAACAATAATCATATTTCGGATAATATATTGACTTCGCATTATGTACAATTGAGTGAATTCTCCTACAGTTTACAATCAGCCACTGCGGACCACGTCGACCACCACCGACCTACCACCACAAAGCGTCACAAATGCGACGTACTTCGACGCAAACCTCTTGCCGGGGCAAAAAGTTTTTGATCCTGCACATCCCGTGTCCGTGACCTGCAACTGGAACCAATTTGCTTGCCGCGATCGGCAGCAGTGCGTCCCGAAATCGGCCAAATGCAACAATAACTACGAGTGTCGAGATTATTCGGACGAAGACAATTGCTGTGAGTTCGTTATATACCCAGGAGAGTTAACCCTGTACAAAAGTGTGACACGAAAAAATGTTGTTAAAAAAACCGTGGCTAAATTCTCAAAAATTTGCTGAACAAAAATGTATATGTATAGAAAATTTATATTTTAAAAACACCTGTAAAATATATAATTTATTACCTTTAAAAAATTCTACAGTATTAAAAAAGTTACGAAAGCCAAGTTAGTTCTGCCAGCTTATTAAATTCCCAATTTCTAAACGTATTTTAAACAATAATCTAAAAACATTATAAAATAAAACGTCTATCACCCTAGTACCTAAATCAACAATGTTTCTCGTAACTATGTAATAAAAAAACAAACGAACACAACGAGAATATATGGTGTCTAAACTCATATTTTGAAACCTAAAATGTACTTAAATTTAAAAAATATACTCATTGCATACGGCTTTTGAACAGTTTATAATTTATATTTCCTTCTTATTTATCTTTTTAGATACCTATCTTTTTTTTTAGCCTGAAAGTGAACAATTGATTTGGAATTAAATACCTGCAAAATTTACATATATATATATATATATATATATATTCCTTTGTTTATTACATCTTATATTTTGCAGTTAGCAATATCATGTTATTTAAAATTCTCTAAAGATAACTTCAATATTTTAAAATTATATTTTAATATTAAATTAATTTAAATTTTCGAAAGTTTTTATTCTATGTAATCTTTATTAGATGCTCAAAAAGTTCAATTACAATTTAAATATTTAACATCGAATGTACTTGAATAACATGTTATTTTTCAAAAGGCCCTAGTTAATATCGATAAAACCCATATAAAACAATTATTTCCAAAAGTAATAATTTATTATTGGCTTAAATTTTAAAATTAAAATAAATATTCTTTTTATGTAGGTACCCAAATATTTGTCTTTAAAATAAAACAAAATAGCACAACTGTTAACTATTAGAATAAAAACCAAAGGAAAAAATAATAAGAACCAAAAATTAAAATGCTATAGGTATATAAAAATATAAAAAATAAATAAAGAAGTCAGCGTTATAAAATAATTATACAATAGTTGCTCTTTAATAAAATATATTAATTTATTTCGACATAATATTCGGGGACTAAATTCGGTTTTCTTTCCTTTTTGTTATTACCCAATAATGTGATTATATAACTACGAATTAATTTGAATCGAATAATTTAATTTTATATACGTGTTTTGATAAAATTCAAAATGTTCCCTTTTACTACGTATTATGTTTAAAATGTATTTTATTTAAATAATTATAACATATATTTAAAATTACTTTTCTAGTTGGAGCTCCGGATGGTTTAAATTTGAAAACATACCCCAACGAACAAACCATCAAAGAAAGTAAGTGTAGTCTTTCGACATTATTAACTTAATATAGGTATATGTATTAAATAATACAACAAAAGTATGTGTATTGATAATATATTATACTCAGTGGTTAAAGTAGAAAATAATTACAGGGGACTAAAGGTAATGCAAAAATAAATGTCTCTTGAATAGTTAGACCATATTCAATTTTGCTCTGACATTTGTTGGACACTAACAATCTCTTAAATAAGAAGTTAAGAACAGTACAAAATCAAACCGTCCTTAAAAATAATGCGTAACTAATATTCACAATACAATTTTAGTTTTTACTGAAATAGTTTTTTATATAGTATAAATCTTGCGAACAATTTATAACTAAATACCATTTTTTAAACCTTTTTATTTCATTTTATAATATACATATTTATAATACAAAACATCAGATTCTATCTCAATTTTGAAATAAGCATTTTTAAATGTTTTATGTTATTTTATTATTATTTTTTTTATAATCATAAAAAAAAATATTTGAATCGTCCCCTAGAATTTAAACTAAAGGGACACCAAACTTAAGCTAAGCAAAGAAAAGGGACGCCGTTCCCCTCCGTCCCCCCCACTTTAACCACTGATTATATTCTGATAAATCATTTCCGTTGTATTTTATGTAACATATTTATCAAAACCGTATATTTTAAAGGAAGATTGGGGTTTACTCCACCATATTTTTGAAATTTTAATTATTTTATCAATATAATAATATTCGAAATATATTAAAATAATCATATATATTCTACAATTAAATTTGAACCTTTCACTCCCCTCCTTTTCACGGAAATAGGTCCAGCTTCGGCTTTGATTTTAATATAATATGTTAGGTATATAATATAACAATTCAGTTATTTTCATGATACAAAATCACACATAATATACATTAATAGACATACTCAAAAAGTATAATATTTTGAAGAATTTTTAAATATATAAACGTGTTCCCTCCCTATGAATGTTACTAACTTTTATGCGTTTAAATGATATATTATTAGTTATTATTAACCAGCTGAATTGCACACTTGCTAAATTTGCACAAATAAAATAAAATCATTACTCCTTGGTATTGGTAATACCTTACTCTCCTGGCTTCGATCTTACCTCACCTCCAAATATCAATACATGAGTGTTTGTGGCGCTCCTTCTATCATTCCATCTGGCGTTCTTCAAGGTGGCCATCTTAGCCCTCTTCTTTTTATCCTCTTTATAAATTCTCTTAATAATTATCTCTCAGTTCAAAAATCCTTTTGTTTTCTTACGTTATTAAAATCTTCATGAAAATCAACTCCCCCTCTGACTGTTTTCTTCTACAGTCTGAACTTAAGTTTTAATTGAATCGTTTTGTAACTGGGTTCTTTGTGTTGGACTTACTTACTCTCAATCGTGAGAAATGTCACGTTATGACATTTTTTAGAAGTCGCTATCCTCTTTTCTATTCATATTCCCTTAATGGCTCTCCATTTGAACGTGTATACAACACCAAAGACCTTGGATTTCACCTGACTGCAACCCTCTCCTTTTAGTACCATATTAATATTTAACTGTAGGTAGGGCTCTAAAAGTCTTGGGTTTCATTATGTGCAACACAAGTTTTTTTACATCTAGCTCATGTCTCCATTCCTTTTATTTCTCCCTTGTCCACTCCATCCTACGATGTAGTCTTAGGTATTCCTACGCTTACCTCTCGTCGTGATAATGCCAACACTTCTTTTATTTCCTTCGTCCTTCCCGACCTTTATATTAATATTATAAATTATATCATTTGGAGTCCCATCCTACACCACAAGAAAACACTCCCTTTTTTTATGTTGAACCCCACTCTAAATCCTACGGTCACAATCACCAAATTCACAGAATGCTCCCCATTTTTAATAAAGTATCCTAGTTTTCGGCCACTAAATTAATTAAATGACTTTGCTTTTTAATTATTCATATATACAGTATATACTCCTAACTTATTGTCTATATACTATATACAAGTACTATTTGATGTTTTTTATTTTTTTTTGATAATATTTTTGTTTTTTATTACTTACACTGTATTATTATTACATTTATTTTCCTTATAAATTGTCAGATGGCGTTAAAAAATAAATAAATAGTTGTAATACAAGTAGCTATAAATGTATAGGTAATTAGGTATACTTGGAAAATCAATTGACGAGGACTTAGGTTAAGTTTATAACAATTCAAATAATTATATTTTATATTTATATATAATAGGTAATATAAAATATAATTATGTTAAATGAGAACTGTTCAATATTTTTAAATAATATTAGAACATGTTATAATTTCTAATATTTAAAATTATGTACTCAAAGATAGGAGAATATAATAACATAATCACGTTTAGAAGGTATTTATTATTAGTCTTAAAATAATTTAACTAAATGTCAATATATCTGTAATATTAATATTAATGCACATTTTATATTTTTGTTTATTTCCCTATATACGCGTGCACTCTCTAATTTTGATCTCTTCTAATTAGATCATACAGGTAAGATTATTTTATTGGAACATTTCTCGGGTGCATGGTTTATGAATCTTGATGTATGCGTACTGTGCTGAATATCATGTATGTACAGATAGACAATTCACGTGACACATAAAAACGTATAGATGTTAGATTTTTAAATTATTTAACAATAATTTCTATACTGCATGATAAACCTAATACACGAAAATACGCAATTTCAGAAATCATACTACGTATTACGTATTACGTGTATTATTATTTTAAGGACGATTGCATGATAGTTTTTCGTATATCGACCAACAGTAACACAGTATATTAATGTTCGTACAAAACTAAAATCATATACTTACATAATAATTCCATGCATGTTTTATTTTTGGATTTTCATAAATGTTCATAATTAAATTCATATAGGTAGTCAAAATTTAAAATATGTGTTGTTTTATCATGAAAAATATCATCATAATATCATGTACTGTAAAAATAATTTTAGAAAGTTAAAATTGTAGAAAAATATTGAATTTTTTTATTTTAAATAAAAATAAATAATCGCTGTTTAAGAATAAAAAGGGGTATATACCTATATATATATATATATATATATACGTATATCGTAGTATTGTAATATTCTTTAAGAAACATGTTTCATTATAATATAGAAATTTTAATTTTCTATGTTTTTTTTTCATTAATACGGGTCATATAAATCTCATATTTTTAGTTTAAAATATAGATACGTCTTAAAAATTCCAATAAGATGGCAAAAAAGCAATAGATTTAGAACCCCTTTTATTCTAAACCAGAATAACATTAGTTGTAATGCCCATGTTTTGAATAATTAAACAATCGAGTTAATTATTTAATGGTTACAAATATTATCATACAGACAAATTGTTTTTTTCTATATAATTATTGGCATGTTATTTTTGGTTTTGGGTATCATATATTTGCAACAAGTATATATTATTTATTAATCGTAATTGATATCTTTATCTATTCATTGTACATATAGACAGAGAAGTAGTATTTCAATGCCGAGACGAAGGTCCTCTAAGGGCACCCGTCAGATGGTCTCGAGGTAATGGACTGTATTTACCCCATGGATCTAGGGATATTCGTGGACGATTAGAAATGCCTAACATCAAGGTAAACCTCATAATTCTCACCTAACTCTGATCTTTTGAAACTATATAATATATTAAAAATAATGGTGTATATGTTTGTATATAGGTCGAACACAGTGGCACGTACGTCTGCGAAGCCGTCGGTTTCTCAGCTTCTGACCCTGGGTCCCGCGTATCTGTTTACCTGAAAGTCGAACCATGTAAGTGAAATTTTATGAGTTTAAAGTTATACATTTAAACTTAAAATGCAAATAAAAATAAATGTTTATCAAATATAAGCTGCACGGAAAAATAAACACATAATTCCAAATATATATAATAAATGGAAATTTGGTTTACCGGCAACGAGAAATTTTAATTTTAATCGCTATTCAGGTATGTAATAGGACTAAAATAATTTGACTAAACTTCTAATGTTTACCTATTGTGAAATGTATTTTTTTTTACTTTGCTGACTTATTGTATTTAAACAAAATGTAAGTAAATCTTATTATATTATTTTAAAACCATATTGTAACTGAATTATTAAAAAAGAACATCTCAATTAGGTTAATAGGTAGGTCCGTCTTTATAAAACAGTGGTGAGGCTTAAAATGATAGAAATGATAGAACGGAGCAGAATGTTGGTCAGTTAAAACAGAGGATGAGTATAGCAAATATGAGAATGCTAAGATGGATGAGGGACTAAATAAAGACAAAATAAGAATTGAGTATACAAGAAATAATATAGGAGTGGCTGTAATAATAAACAAAATGAGAGAGAATAGATTGGGAGAGAACTCGGGCATGTTTGAAAAAAAAAAAGACAGTTAGTAATATATTTAAAGGGAATGTATCTTGATGAAAAGAGGGGAAGAGGGAGACATAAAAAAAGGTGGGAGATGAAATAGAGAGAGATATTAGGTAGGTGTAAGTGAAGAGGATGCGGAAAATATAATTAAGTAGAAGTACAGGACTAGGGTAACTAACCCAAAATAGTTGGAAGAAAAGACGAAGAAGAAAATAACAGATATGTATTGAAATTTTCAACTGTAGGTACTTTATAGTTATAAATATGCTTCTTTTTGGGTTAGTTTGTTAATTTTCATAACCACTTATTGTAGTACAATAACTTAAAATATATTTTTTTGTTATTTTTGAATATCGGACATATGTATTTATTTTATTACAATGTATAAATTGTATAAATAAATGTATAAATGCATTAATTTTAGGGATTGATGCAATTGTTCGACCCGTAGAATCTTGTGGTTTGAACGAGGCTACGTGTTCTAATAAACAATGTATACTGAAATCAAAAGTCTGTGATGGTCAAATAGATTGTTCAGACGGATCGGATGAAACTCGTTGCAGTATGTATACATTATAGAGATTCAAATACACCTACACGTGAATATATATAATATTTTTTAACGATTACAACTTTTAGATATGTTTGGTTGTCAACCTAATGAGTTCCGGTGTAGTAACAAAAAATGCATACTTAAAACATGGGTATGCGACGGTCAAGACGACTGTGGAGATAATTTTGATGAACAAAACTGCGTAGAAAAATTATCAGGTGTGTTAAAATTGTTATATTGTTTTCTATATAGTATCATAAAAAACTTCCTCTCAAAAGAAAGAGTTTACAGTAAGGGGTTCTTAAGTTATATAAATTTTAATGTCTTACTATTCTTATTATCATACAGGTTCTCACTGTTTATTCAGTGAATTCGAATGTAGAAACAAAGAATGTATTCCTAAATCTTTTCAATGTGATTCACAAAGCGATTGTTCAGATGGAAGTGATGAAATTGGTTGTTGTAAGTAAACTATACTCGTCGCGAGTACATTTCGTTGTTTTATTTAATAAATACGTTTAAATCTAATACTTTAGTACCTGTACAATTCCAAAACACACCACCTCCACTAATAACACTCGAGGTTGGTGAAATATTTGTAACAACGTGCAAAGCTGTCGGAGTACCAGTTCCCGAGATATCATGGAGACTGAACTGGGGCCATGTACCGACAAAATGTGAAATGACCAGTGTTGATGGATTTGGCACACTAACGTGTCCAAACATTCTTGTATAAAATTTAATTTTAAATACTTAAACCTATTTAATAGTTTAAGCTAATGTTTTTCGTGAATTTTAGGAAGCTGATCAAGGTGCGTACAGTTGTGAAGGCATCAACATACACGGATCCGAAATAGCAGTACCAGATACAATACTAGTCGTAAAACCATCAAAAGTACAACAACCGACCGCATGTCCTAGAGGAACATTTAATGATATAGCTTTATCTCAAAATGAATGTATAAATTGTTTCTGTTTTGGAATCTCGAGTACTTGCAGAAGTTCTAAGTTATTTAAAATTCAGGTTTGATTTAGTCATTTACTTACAATTTATTCGGATTAGTTTAATATTATATTCTACCTTTATGTTTAGAACACACCATCATTAAATCAACTCAGAATAGTCAACATTTACATTGAACCTTCTTCATTAAGAGCAGAACTACAATCTTCAAGTTCTAATGCACATCAAGTAAATGTTAATGGAAATGAAGCGTTACAAGTATTTACAGTTAGCAACACATCACGAAAATCTGATGATATATATCCATACTTCAAGTTCCCAGATAGTTACTTAGGAAACCAACTTAAATCTTACGGAGGATATATAAAGTACACAGTTAGGTACGAAGGAAATGGAAATCCAATCGTATTCGTACCAGATATTATATTAATCGTAAGGGATTATTAATCATAATTTATATTTCATAAAATGTTATTGGTAATGATACTTAAAATTATTAATAGGGAAATGGCGTTAAACTTATGTATTTTGGTCCGGAAACCCCAGCCGGTTCAAACACTGTTGTATCAGCTAGATTGTTTGCGGATATTTGGCAATTAGAAAGTACCATTTCTTCGGACAAACTGGCAACCAGGGAAGAAGTTATGATGGTTTTGGCTAATTTAGAAAACGTTTTAATTAGGTATTCATTAATCCCATAATTTATCAGCTATTGATATATTGTTCTGAATATTTTTCGCTAATACATTTTTGTTTCATTTAAAAGAGCTCAATATGTTTCTCAACAATCAGAAACAAACATAAAACATATAAAAATGGATTCTGCCCAATCATTAAGTAGTATAAGCGAACACGTGCCGTTTGTTGAAGAATGCCAATGTCCAGCTGGTTATACTGGTCTATCATGTGAAGTAAATATTAAATATGTTATAATTAAAATGAAAACTTTATTTAATTTAATAAACCATATTTTGTTCAGATTTTATTTTTAAAATATGTCTGATAGTTTGTACTTTACCCATTTCTAATTTTGTTTATTTTGATGATATCATAATTATTGTAATTTTTTTTTTTTTATAAAATCCATCACACTTTCTTATATTTTTTTAAGAGTTGTGCCCCTGGATATATACGAAAACAACAAGGTTCCTGGCTAGGACAATGTATCAAAGAAATTTTAGAAATTTGTCCAACGGGAATGTATGGAGATCCATTGAGAGGAATACCATGTAGACAATGTCCTTGTCCCTTAACATCATCTGGCAATCAGTAATTCATATAAATTATATATAAAATAATTCATTTAAAAATATAATAATTTTGCTCTTTAGATTTGGCAGAAGTTGTTATCTAGGTACAGATGGGTTACCAACATGTAATTGTGTTGACGGATATATTGGACGAAGATGTGAACAATGTGCTCCAGGATATTCAGGAAATCCTTTACAACCGGGAGACTATTGTAAACAAGGTAAATAAGTTTTAAAAATTATTATCAGATTTGTATGCGGTAATATCAATATTTCAGGTAAATGTGATGTGACGGGTTCATTATCACCATTCCCCGATGAAAGTACTGGAAAATGTGTGTGTAAGGTAAGTCTTATATATTCACATTATTTTTAGAATAATTATTAATTTTGCCATTTTTTGCTAATGCTGTCTTAAATTTTGACACTTGTGGTAAGCTTAATTTAAGACTCTTCTTCTATAATATTTTTTGTTTTTAATAATTTTAATAAATTAAAGTATAAACATATTGTTTTTTTTTAATAATATTAGGATTATACAATCGGCGATCTATGTAACCAATGTAAGGCTAACACATTCAACATCGCACCAGATAATCAATTCGGTTGTATTAATTGTTTCTGCATGGGTATTACTAATCAATGTTCCAGTTCTAGGCTGTACAGACAACAAGTAAATATAATTCAAATTATAAGATTTTCTATTATGTACAAATGAGTAATTTTGTAGGTTCACGCAACATTTGCAAGAACCAGTCAAGATATTAAACTAGTACAACGCAGGAATCTTACTCCATTATCAAATGTAGAAGTGGATCCTAATATTAGAGAACTTATTTACTCAGATTTTTCGCCGAGCGACCAAGAAGTATAAATAATTACTACTAAATTCTATATTAGAATAAAAATTTTCATGTATTATATTTTTAGGTGTATTATTGGCAATTACCTCCACGTTTCCTTGGTGACAAAATAACTTCTTATGGTGGATCTCTAAGTTTTACTCTAAGACACGTGCCTGTACCAGGTGGTCAATCTTCCAAAAACAGCGCTCCAGACGTTGAACTCATTAGTGTAAACATTTTAAAGATAATTTTTAAAATACGCATTTTAATTCTCATTATTGACGGTACATTTTAGGAAAACAAAATCAGATTATTGCATTATAGTCACGAAAACGTAGAACCCAATACTTTAAAAGTTACATCAGTAAAACTATTAGAACAAAATTGGCAACGACCTGATGGTCAAGTTGCAAATCGTGAACATTTATTAATGGCTTTAGCTGGTTTGAAATACATATTAATCAAAGCAACTTACACAACTGGCACTAAAGAAGTAGCGTATGTATTTATAGTGGCTAAAATTATGAAAATTATGTAACTATAATATAGATGTTTAATGGTTATGACTATCACAGGATACAATCAGTTTCACTCGATGTTGCTGACTCGTTCAATACTGGCCAAAGCAGAGCTGTTGAAGTAGAAGAATGTTCATGTCCAGAGGGATACAAAGGTCTATCATGTGAAGATTGTGCTGTTGGATACACAAGGAATGGCCAAGGACTATATCTAGGAATTTGCGAACCATGCACCTGTAACGGTCATTCAAGTCATTGCGATCACGACACCGGAATTTGTGTTGTAAGTAATGGTATTATAAATGTATAAATAGGTTTCTACAAATTATAAATATATAGAACTGTCAAAACCATACAACGGGAGATGAATGTGACAAATGCTTACCTGGATATACGGGAAATCCCGAAAAAGGTGAACCGTGTGTAGCCAGTGAACTAATTCCGGACTGTGATTGTGATCCTAAGGGCACTTTACTACCTTGTCAAGATAACAAGTGCATCTGCAAGGTATAATATTATTTACAATAATAACTGCACATTCCTTACTTAATATTTATGATTAAACAAAATGTGCAGACCAACGTAGGAGGACCACGTTGTGATCGTTGTAGACCAGGTACATATGATTTGTCAGAAAATCATGTCGAAGGATGTATTGAATGTTTCTGTTCTGGAGTTTCTCAACACTGTTATCCATCTAATTTATTTATTACTCAAATACCAATGCAGTTACTAGGACAAAGTCATGGGTTCACATTAACTGATAGGTATGATATACATTTTAATTTTAAAAGTGTATACATTAAAATATATTTATATATATATTTTTCCCCTTTAGATATAGAAATCAGTTTATTAAATCAGGTTTTACAACTGATGTATCTAAAAACGAAATTGGCTATGATTATACACCGAACCGCGGTGAAATATTGTACTGGTCGTTGCCATCTTCTTTCACGGGAAATAAGGTATAATAATACCATAATATACTATCGATCATAACATTTATTTATAATAATATTAAATAAATCGTATATTAAATTTAGATCACATCTTATGGAGGTTTCCTTAATTGGACTCAACGATACACAGCTCTTCCGGGATCCACAATAAAAGACGATACAGACTTAATACTTATTGGAAGTGGAATGTGGTTATTTAAATCAAACGATTTAAAAATCCAACGCGACGAATCGACGGTAGGTGTTCATATTTTATTCGTCTTTTACTATTTAATATAATGTATTTTATTTATTTTTTGTTTTTTTTTTTAGATAATAAGTGCTCAACTGGTAGAAAAAGGTTGGCGTCGATTGATTTCATCGGGACCACAATCGGCATCAAGAGCCGAGTTCATGAAAGTTCTTTCGTCTATCGAAGCCATCTTAATTCGTGCAATACACGCTTCTCAGACTAATAGAACATATCTTAGTGACGTGAGTTTAGATACAGCTATTGAAATGGAGACGGGTGGCGAACGGTCAACTAGCGTTGAAGTATGCAAATGTCCAGTTGGATACAGCGGTACATCGTGTGAAGTATGTTCTATTTGCTGAGTAGCTAGTATATCTGCACTATATTTGATTGAAAGGGCATTGTAATAAACAATACACGTTGTTCTAATTAGATGTGTAGTTTTGGATATTACAAGGATACCAACGACCAATGTACAAGATGTCCGTGCAATGCTAATGAAGAAAGTTGTTCTCTGGGTCCAGATTTGAGGGTCACATGTAACTGTCTTTCCGGATACACCGGATCGTCATGCAATATTTTAGGTAAAATAATACTTTTATTATGACATACGAGTATTTACATAACGATGGTTTAATCGCAGAACGAAGTCGTTTGAAAATTAAATTATTCTACATAATTATATTATGTATACAAAAACCTATATTTTCTTTCAGCGAGTAATATTAGCTCGAATTCGAGTTTAGTATTGTCGGGAACAATACTAAAACTGACACCGACCAATAGTATAGCTAAACCCATAGGGACTATTGTTAATTTCACATGTAGTTACGTTAGTGCTACACCGATGGACATAGATATGCATACGCGATACGCCGATTTGTCGGTAAACGATAATTCGGATTCCGATAGCCAATACGGGTCTTATGTGAACACCACAGGAAGTGCTGAACGTGTGCTCATGGTGCGAATTAAACAACAATTACTCATGGTCGTGTGTAGTTTATACAATAAACATGGGTACCAACTCGGACAGATCTCCACGTTGATATATCCAGGTGCCATAGCCAAAAACAATAAGTATCAGTTCGACAAATATTGGGATCTTAAAAGGACCTGTAACCGGTTTTTACTACATTTTGGTCATATTTTAATTTTTCAAACCTTATAGGTGCGTTTTATTCATGGACCTTTCTTTACGGCTATCGGAATCGGTACGGTGAAAATCGTCACTTTGTTAATATGGGTTGAATTAGTTTTAAAAAAATGTCTACTTGAATTCTACAAGTTTTAGATATTATAAATAATAACATCTTAGATTTAAGTTATAATACTAAAAATACTACATTACTATTTGTAAAAATAATTTTTAATTAACAAAGGTATTACTATATTGCACACACAAATACCTGTACAATGTACATATATTCAGGGTTGGGTAAGATACTAAAAAATAAGTATCTAGATACAAGATACATGTATATAATATATGTATACTTTGTACATAACAGATACAAAATTCTTATCATTATACTATATTATTATTTAACATATATTATCTTTAATTTAATTTGAAATTTGTATTAAATGTTAAATAAACATTATTATACAACTACAGTATATTAATTACTATATAAGGACCAACTAATAAGAATTATACACAATTAATAACAATATTTATAATAATAATAAAATAAGTCTTAAAATATAATAAATAATATAAACTAAAAATGACAAATATACAAAACTAACAAATTACAAAACCAATACAATAAATAAAGTATTAATATTGGATTTGTATAACCAATTTTAAATTTTAAATTAAATATTGTAAATTTGACGATTAGGTACCGCTTAGAATAATCATATGGTATATCATATTTTTAATAAACTAAAATAATTTAAAAATGAAATAATTAATAATAATTAGGTATATTTTTAATTTAATTTATTTTATCATTATTTTCACCAAAATTTCCTGGTAACATATTTATTTATTTTTATAATAAATGTTTATTAAGTAAAAGTGTTAACAATATTTTTTAATTTTACTGATTATGGCTTACAACAATTTATGTCAAATTTCTCTTTTTTCACAATTTAAAATATTAACTTGGAGAAACATTTTGTATGTTAGTACTTACATGATATTTTTCTTAATAATATTTTAATTTTACAATTTTTTACGTATCTTGTATCTTTAAGTTGAAAAATATACAAGGTACAAATACAAAACTTAGCAAGGTACAAGATACAAGCTTCATATAAGAGTTGTACATAGATACAAGACACAAAATTCAATTGTATCTTGTATATTGTATCTTAAACACATGTATTTGAGATATTGCCTAACTCTACATATATTAATAGTAAAATCATTATTAGTCAAATAGACCATAGTAAAAAAAAAGTTTCTTCCGACCTCCGACAGGAGAGTGTTTCTAGTTTCCAATGTGATAGATTCTGAGCGAAGTTATTAAAAATAAAATTAAGTAACAATGACAAATTTAATTGTTATTTTGTTATTTCCCCCATATTTATAAAATATGTTTATTCTTCTTCTTCTTCTTCTTCTTCTCCTTCGCCTTCTCTCCCAAATATTTGGGGTCGTACAAGAAGAAGAAGAAGAAGAAGAATACCTTTTTGATAAGTTTTATGCCGGCTGTCGACCTGACGCAACCTCAATTAGTCGACTTCTACGACAGGCATAAGGAAACCGTGGAGGTATTCTTAGCCCCCTCCACGGGGCACATATTTATAAAATATGTTCATTCTTTTTCTTCTTCTCCTTCGTATTCTCTCCCAATTATTTGGGGTCGGCGAAGAAGAAGAAGAAGAAGAAGAAAAATATATATACAAATAAAAATATTATTTTATTGACCCTAACATTATAATTAATACGCCACTAACTAGTACGCTTTGATCTATAAGAACAAATTATTTAATTATATATAATATATAATAATAATAATGTAATATATTTATATAATTATATAATATATTATCTTCAAATTTAAAGATAATGAATCATATTTAATTATTACGTTTTAAGTGTATGGACTTGTATACTGTATAGTATGGATTTTATTTTTATTTACCATACATTTCATTGTGATTCTTCTAAAACTATTGGGTTACTTAACTGTTTAAAATATTTAAAAAACAATAAGGAACTAATTATTTTATTTTGAATTTCAGAGAGCGATAACAGAATAACTACAACAACCAAAAAACCACCGCCACCACTTCCACAGCCTGAAATTTTCGTAGAAGTATCTGAACCGAAAATCGAAATTGTTGAAATAGGCAATACAGTCACACTAAAATGTACAGCCAATTCTCGTCGCTCTCAAGTAAAATATTATAATTTATTGTTTTAATTTCTTTAATTAACTCATAATGTATCCGAATTTCAGAGAATCAGTATATCGTGGTCTAAAGAAGATGGAAATTTACCATCTAACCGTGCCCAAGATTCTGGTACAGGTTATTTGTATATTACAAGCATAGAACCTTCAGACAGCGGAGTATATATTTGTAAAGCAAGTGATGGCTATTCGTCTTTCAGTGACAAAAAAATTTTGAGAATAGCAGGTATATATATATATATATATACATTAATATTTTAGTTGACATTTTGAAAAAAATTTAAGTTTTAATTTTGAATCATATGATTTATCCAAATCAGATCAATCCTCAACAACAAGAAAACCAATACCGAATCAGCCAGAAATTTACATTACAGTTACGGAACCATCAATCGAGATTGTTGAAATTGGTAGCACCGTCAGATTTAGATGCGATGCCAGATCCAGACGTAATCGAGTAATTATGATTTTTTTATAATTTAAATAAATTACACTACTGAAAACATAAATCAAACATTTTTGGGAAATAATTGTTTAGCCTATCGTGTTAAAATGGACAAGAGAAGGTGGTAGTTTGCCAGTAAACAGAGCAATTGATAATGGATTAGGATACTTGCTATTTAAAAACCTTGATACTTCAGATTCCGGAGTGTATGTTTGCACTGCTTCTGATGGCTATTCGGCAATCAGTGAAAAGAAAACACTAGCTGTTGGAGGTACTATAAATAATAATTTTATTTAATATAATATAATATACAAATATATATATTTTTATTCCATGCTCCCAAAATAGAATTTCGTCAGGATATAAATGTTAATGGTAAAACCAATATAATTATTTCATGTTTTTAGTATGAAATGTTTTTAATTTATTTACAATGTCATAATAAAAATAACATTATTATCTAGGAGGAAATATAATCAAACCGAGTGTTACAATTAGACCTAAATACCTCGAACTCACTATTGGCGAACCAGCTGAATTCATTTGCCAATCTCCTGGATCGCCTACATTAGAATGGTACAGGGGATTAGATCAACAATTTAATCCATCTGTAAGTGGTTACATTGTCTGCAAGTAAAAATAACTTAAATAATAAATAATTTGCTAATTGCATATTTAGTACTCGTCTGCGGATGGTATATTCCGTATACCGGCAGTAAGACAATCTGATCAAGGCACTTACTTCTGTAGAGCAACAAATCAAAATGGTGAAACTGACTCACAAAGAGCTACTATCTACATTAAACGTAAAATTAATATATAGTTATTATTTTTAATTGCATCTATTAATATGTATATTATATATGTGTGTGTATTTTATTAAAACAGCTTCTCAAAATCCAGTAAACGGATCAAATGACTTAATATCACTGACAATAGACCCACCCCAATATTCAGGACCCGGAGATGTGGTACGTCTTCAAGGTATCATTTCAGACGAGTCTCAGTACGAATTGAAATGGTCTAAAATAGGGAATCAGCCATTACCGTACGGATCTGTTCAAAGCGGTGGTCTCCTAACCCTCAACCGTCTTAAGCCTGCCGACTCTGGTATATACGTTTGTTCGGCCATTTCATTGAGATCTGGTGCGATTGAATCAGAAGTTGAAGTACCAATTAATATTATACAAAGAAGGTAAACATTATTTATTAAACATCAAGAAATTAAAATCACACAAATTATTTTGTATTTGTATTCAACATAGAAATCCACCAAGCTTACGCATTGAACCAGAAAGGCAAATAGTTCCTCAGGGTAATCTCGTAGAAGTTAGATGTTTATCGAATACCGATCCAAATCTACAAGTACAATGGTTTAAAGTAAATGAGAATTTATCTTCTAATGTTCAAGTACGTATAAATTATATTTTGCTTCTATATTACTTATTATTATATTTATTTTGTTTTACTTATGAAATTGTCTTTTTTAGGTAATTGGATCTTTACTCCGCATTACATCAGCTCAAGTTAAAGATCGTGGTATTTATGTATGTAAGGCTACTAATGAAGGTGGTACAGCACAAGCGTCTTCCATTATTGATATTGAACGTATGTATCTAATTATAATACTAAAATAATTAACTTATATGTTATATGTTAATATAATTTATTAGGAAGAGAAGCGCCGACTATAGAATTATACCCAAATTCTAAACAAATTGTAACACTGGGAGGTAGCGTATTATTCCAATGTCGAGTAACTGGAGGAATTCCCATGCCCGTCATCAAGTGGACCAGGCGCAATGGTGAAAGTCTACCGAGTCAAATGGAGGAAATTGCTGGAGGAGTAATAAAGTAAAGCACGATCAAATTAAAGTATTATACATCAAACGTATTAATTCATCTAATTTATTATGCTTTAGAATCACTAACATGGAAGCCTCTAGTGCAGGGGAGTATATTTGTCAAGCGAGTAATAATGCTGGCATGACATCGGCTACAGCCATTCTTGAAGTACAATCTGTTCCTGTCATTAGAATAAGGCCATCTGGTGTTATAACAGTATTGCCCGGAAAACAAGTTAAACTTCACTGTTCCGCTACTGGAAACCCGATGCCTACTGTTACGTGGTCTAAACTTACGGAATCATATTCTTCCTACCCGTATGATTGATTAGATTTGATTTCCAATGATAAAAATATTTTTGATAAAAAAAAATTGTATTTCAGAGAATCTCGCGGTAGCTCAGGGTCATCCAATATAGCTGAATATATAATAAATAATGCTCAACCCTCAGATACTGGAACTTATTCTTGCGTGGCACAAAATTCTGCAGGTCCGGTGGAAAGTCGAATGCAGCTAATTGTGTCCGAAGATGGAAATGAAATATCGGAAGGAGACCCTGGTGGACAAAAAACTACGGTCGAAGAAGAAAATAAAACGAATGGACCTCCCCGAGGAGACATTTCTGGACCTGATGAAACTACTGACATTGTTCAAAACACAAAACCTGAAGAAGATTTGGTTAATGTAGTAGGATCCAGAGCAGTGCTCACTTGTAAGGCCGGTATGTATGATTGCTTACAATTTACCATCATGGTTTTAGCATATCCTCTGATTTAATATATTTAGGAGAAACGGCAACTAGAGATCATATTTCTTTAACGTGGATGAGAGGTAATCAACTATCGTTAGCAGAAGAACATGATATCTTTGAAAACATGTTAATTCTGAGAAACGTTCAAAAAGAAGATCAAGGCGTGTACGATTGTATAGGTCAATATCCCGACGGGACTGTCGTATTTAGACGACCCATCACGTTAAAAGTAGTTGGTAAGTTCATAAAATATTATAATCAAACATATAATTGAGCTCATTTTATTTTATCCATATAATACAATTATGTTATATAATACTTATTTAATGCTGTCAGAAAAAAATCAACTTTGTACCATTAAAGGTAACAAGAAACAAAAACAAAAATAATATCTACAAAATATACAACGAAATTAACGTTTATTATATTTCAGAACTTCCAAAAATAATTTTGAACCCCACACGACAAGTAGTGAAACGAGGCGATAACGCTCAAATTATATGTACCGCAGAAGGAGATCAACCTATTACAATTACTTGGTCAAAACTGTCGAGTCGATCATTGCCACCTACTGTACAAACAAGTGGAGGATTTTTGAGGGTATTTAATATATTTTTTATTTTTTTACTGATGAGGTTAATATTTACTATCATTTACTTGTGTATAGTTTAATGGTATTACTGAACAAGACACCGGTAGATATTTATGTAAAGCAGTTAACAATGTTGGAGAAGCCGAATCAGTTGCCGAAGTCATTGTCAATGGTAACATATTTTAGTTCATTAAATTGTAAAAAATAATAAAACTAGAAACAAATTTGAACAGCGAATAATGGAGTAATTTTTAAAATGTCTCATAATAGATACATTTAGTAACCAACATCATCTCATTTTCTATAATGGTAAAATACAATAGTTATATAATGTTGAGAACCCCGTGTATAAGAATAACAAAAAACTACCTCAAGGGTATAGATTTGTAGTAGCTGTAAATTTGTATAATTACCATGATAATATATTGTCTCTACAACTCCTTTGCTGTTTCTTCGCCATCCATTACTTTTAATAATTTTTAGGTCCTCTCGCACTCTATCCGATCAGCTTTTACTAGTCTCAATTTCCTTACTTGTCTACTCAATTATTATGATCTTCACATATGATCCATCTTAATCTAGTATTTCTCATGATATCTCTATTATTCCCGCTTCCTCGCATAATGGTCTTCCAGTTCCAGTTTAAATCGTTCTTCAACCCATAAATTACATTGTATATAACTATATATTTGTTTGAAAATTGTAAATGTACTATTTACGTTTTAGATAACTCGAGAGATCATCCAGCTCCGATCATTAGAGCCGTTGATCACAATCAAGAAGTGTTTGAGGGTGGAAATACTAATCTCCGATGTATACTTCCCGGATCGAAAGAAGTAAGCAACACGCCAATATTTTCATCAATGGTATTAAAAAAAATGTACTCATAACGTATATTTAACAGCAATATACAGTGAAATGGAGTCGTTATCGATCGCCACTACCGAGTGACAGTCAGATACGTGGAAACATATTAAGTCTACGAAACTTGAACATTGATGACACTGACCGTTACTTGTGTAAAGTTGAAAGTCCGTACGGTACAACTACCGATTACATCGATCTCCGTGTCCTTCGTAAGTGACGAATATCATTAAAAATGATTATATATATACGTATTTAGATCATTTTAAATAATACTGACATACGTATAGCGTATACATATAATGCAATGGCGCCGAACGTTATGTCTAGCCGGTGCAATTTAACCGGTAAAATTTAGAAATAAGTGGGTCGGTGGTTGCTAAAGTACTTGCAAGTATTTGCATACTTTCACGATTTATACGAGACTGTTTTTTTTTTTTATGCTTATTTATTGTTTTTAAAGTGAATTTTTCAAGATTTTCGGGGAAATTTATACGAATGACATTTTTTTTTAAGGTGGTTTGAGTCTGTATAAAAAAAAAAAAAAAAATCGTTTTTAGACCTTTCGTTGTGACAAAATTGGGAGACTGGCTGGTCTGATTTCAATTCCATACAATGCATAAGATTGTTTGACATCTTTTCTAGGTTTTAATCGAGGCGTTTTTCAAAAATTGAATTTTGAATTTTCGTCTTCGATTTATTAAACAAAATTTCTATATTTTAAATACTTTGTACTTGTGTATATCTAAGGCGAAAATTCTTATTTCGATAAACTCCCCGATTGAAACCTAGAAAGTATATCAAACAATCTTAAGCTTTCTCACAATGTTGTCACAGTGAAAGCAATTTTCTGTTCAAAAAGTGATTATGTATATATATATATATATATTACATATATTTGTGTAGATATTGCCTATATTAAACTACCACCCTAAAATGAAGTTTTAGGAAAAAATTGTTGTGGGAGTGTATTATTTTGAATAGTTGTGGTTGAGAAAATATACTTCGGCGCCACTGTGTATATGAACATTAAACCTACTTCTATCAACTTATAATATATTTTCCTTGGAAAATTGTAGAAAATTAGAATAAAAAATGGTGGTAGTGGTGGTGGTGGTAGTGAATTTTATCAGTAGATATATTTAAATACAAACATTTTTTGTAAAAAAAATTTTAAAACCACATAATCCAAAGTATTTTTTACGATAGTAGATATTATTGAATATAGATGTTACAGTCTACTGCAGTAATCTATACTCAATATAATCACAATAATAGAATACTAACTATAACACTATATTATATATAGATTTAATTTTTTTATATTTACTTTACTACTATAGGCTTTTATGCAATGGGCTCTAATATTAAAAAAAAATACATAAAATAATTAATCAGTTTTAGAATAAAATTCGAAACACATTGATATTATTCTATGATTAAATTGAATATATGTGAAATTATAATTATTTGTACGTATATGTGACTATTTTGACTTCTTCGCTTGTTTATATAAATCACTATGAAAAACAACTGGTTATTGTTTTTCATTATAACTTGTAAATAATGTAGATTTGTTTCAGCAGACCCGATTAAGTAGTTGAATATTGAAATGTTAGTTTTATTATGTCTATGCAGCTGAGAATTGAGTTTACGTTTTCTAATAGATTACAACTATAAAGTTAGTACCTATCTATAACCAAATTTTAAATTGAAAATTAGGTAGATGTTGGAACCAAATTAAAAAGAATCAGTTTTGAAACCAGCATTATTACACAAAAATTTAAATATCAGAACTAAAATCAGAATCTAAAATTTAAATTATTAAAAGAACCTCTAAAGAAATCCAAATCCTAACCCATCATTCAATATTATCATTTAACACTTACCTATAGTTAATATTTAGTAGAAGTTTAGATCGTATATTTGAAAATCTGATTTAACTGAAACCCAAACCGGAACCTTTACTTCATATTTTTTTTAAAAACCAAAACCCGAGCCGAAATTTTAAAATATATGTATTTTTAATCATAACCGGTTTGTAATCATTTTTAATCAACCTAATCTAAATAACATTGAGGTTCTGGTCCCTGTTGCAAACTATTTCGTCTGGTCTACTGGAACAAAACTAATTATTGCAAAATTAGGTAGGTAGAGTTTACCTACCAACTACGGTTATTAATTTTTATTATGCAAAATACATTGTTTTATGTTTGTTATATACAAAAAAATAAAACAATCTCGTTTTAATTATTTTGTGGCACTTTTTTATGTTGTTCTTCGCTTTACTCTATACTACAAAACACTTTTACACTTCTGCTTTGAACACACGCCTACAGTAAATATGACTATAAAATCGTAAAATATTGTAAAAATATTTTGTACTTTTTGAAACACCGCTATCTTTATAATATATTAGTATATATATTGATGTTCACGTATAAACGTATTGTAATACCGGCACAATTATTATTATTATACAATGTCTCCGACGTGGTATTTTAATCGTAATTATTATTTTTTATTTTACTGCACCGATGTATATGTTTTAGCTATTTTTTTTTAGTTTTAATATTATGATTTTATTACTTCTTGCACGATTTTGTCAACTTCTATTGTGGTTTTCGCTTTTGGTGATGGTACTATGGTTGTCTATATCTCTTAACAAATTCAGAATCTTGTCTGAATGATGAGTTCCGCTGTAACAACGGGGAATGCATTTATTTGAAAGAGTATTGCGACGGTGTACCGAACTGTCACGATGGTTCGGATGAAGAAGAGTCGTGTTCGCTGAAGAAAATTAGAATTGGTTTGTTCCCCACGTTTTTTTTTTTTTTTTATATACATATATAAACGGCATTTTGCTTTCTTGATTATAAAAAAAAATTACCGTACACATTACATATGTTGCGGCGTGTTAATAAATCACATGCTAAATTAATTAATTTACTGCACACTTAATTCTTGTGGCTATATAATATGATATAACAATTTTTTAATTATAAAATATTTAATTCATCAAGAAAGCACTATACTATACGCAATACATATATTATAAGCCATTATGATATATAGATACGGATCGCAACTGAACTCAGGTAAAATAAACATTCGATTCTTGTAAAACTTATCTTTTATAAATATAGTAAATAAGAAGTATTAATAAGTATTACACCTATTAATATTTCTCAATGATTAAACTTGATTTCATTCGTATTGTACGAAGGTCGGAACTCTGGTCTATACATTAAGCCAAGTCAAGGAACAGTGTACATCGGGGATACTTTAGAACTCGAGTGTATATGGACTAGCGAAGTGAAGGACGAATACTATGACATCTCGTGGGCCAAGGTAAACGACGACATGGAAAACAATGTCGATAACCAAGGACCAAAAATTAAGTACGTTGTTTCTTTTATTTTTTTTAACCAATTCTCAGTTACCAAAAGTGACTTATTATACCGTCTGATATCAGATTTAATGACGTAAAACCAGAGAACAGTGGCACTTACAGATGTACGAAACGAGATCAGAACAACAACATCGTCACCGAGGACTACGAGTTGACCGTTACACGTAAGTTATTATTATTTTTAACCGAAGAATTTTACTTTTAAAATACCCAACTATATGTGTACCTATTCGCAATGCCGCTTTTGGACTTTACCCGCTATATATCTGTTTGTAAGTGTCCCGAAACATTTTGATTTTCGTATATTGTATTTTAACGATATATATTTTATTTTTTCTTTATTAAAAGCGAATCCTTCCGATGCGGCTTATCCCTCTGCAGTAAGTACGAAGTACGCCCCGTACGGTAAATCCGTTGTGGTCGAATGTAATACTGATCTATCGTCGCCGGTCGAGTATTCTTGGGCCAAGTTCGGACCTCAGATGGAACCTATATACGATCGTGTAAGACATTATACATCAAAATTAATTTAAACAGCATCAAAAGATACCGTAAATTTATTAAAAAAATATATATAAATTTTTTTTTTTCAGAGAAACTTAACACTGTACAATGTTACTGAAAAGAGCGCAGGACTCTACTTGTGCACGGCATCGAACGAAATGGTGAGAATGGATATTCCAACGGTTCTAGTCGTCACCGGAATCATACCTTCTTTCCGTGGCTCAGACAGCTATCTAGCTTTTCCCACGCTTCTCAACACCTATCTGGAATTAAACATTGAAGTTCACTTTAAACCCGAAATGGCCGATGGTACGATACACTCTATTACTACATAATATTTAAACATATTTTTTATTTTTTTATTTACATTCTAAATATGTTCTGTTAAAGGTTTGATATTATACAATGGTCAGAAGTCCGGCGGTTCTGGTGACTTCTTCTCGTTTGGCCTTAGAAATGGAGTTCCCGAATTCCGTTTCGACGTTGGATCTGGCGCTGCTATCATTAAGGCATCCGAACCGGTAACACTGAACGAATGGCATACAGCTAGGCTTAAGAGGGAAAAGAAACATGGTACTATGTACATTGATGAACATGGTCCGTACCGAGGAATCAGCCCTGGCACGTTCCAAGGAATGGATTTGTCCCAACTTTTATACATCGGTGGAGTACCCGACTTTAGATCAATACACAAAGATGTCGGTTTCCAAATAGGATTCGTTGGTAAGCACAAATCTATGAAACTTCACTAGGTTAGAGTGAAAGGGTTCCATCGTATAATTTTTAAATTATTCTGTTTTCTTTATTAATATACAATTTAATTAATTTCATGCGATTTTGCAGGCTGCGTCAGCAATTTCAAGTCAGAAAGCCGCACGTACAACTTGATGAAGGACTCGGTAGATAAATATGGTTTAGGCACATGTGACGTATGTTCCAACAACCAGTGCTTGAATCAAGGTATTTGTCAAGAAGCTCAGGTTAGCCAAGGATACTCGTGTATATGTCAGCCCGGTTTCAGTGGTGAATATTGTGACAAAATACGTGAAGTATGCACGCCAGGTATGTTTTCATATTTTTATATAAATAATATAATCAAAATCAGTATAAATTATTTAGAAAAAAAACATTTTTATTAAACTTTTAAGGCATCTGTGGTCTTGGAGAATGTTTAATCGGTCATGACGAAGTTGAATGCAAATGCAAAGTGGGCACGCTTGGAAAGAGATGTGAACGCAATGTTGAAATCGTCGATCCTTACTTTTCGAACAATTCTTATCTAGCATACCCGGCACCTACAACACAACAAAAGTATTATAAATAATTTTGATAATATTTTATTTTCATTTTTTATATAGGTACTTTATGTTTACTTATTCGTGGCGTTTCAGATTAACCATATCTTTAAAAATTAACCCGTCATCATTAGCCGACGGAGTGATACTGTATGCCGCACAAAATCATCAAGGAATTGGTCAATTCATGTCGGTAACGTTGAAAAACAGACAAGTGGAATTCCGTTATACCGTTGCTGGTACTTTATTTATAATTATAATTAATACTTATTTTGTAAAAGTTTTTTCTGCCAAGAAAATTATCACGAAGAGGGAGATTTAAAGTATTTTATTCCCTTTCATAAAGTATTAAATATTATAAATCGCCTCCTCCGTTTACTCGGGCTTTACTCCGCTTTTACACGTGATAATTTGCATACATTTTTTTTGCAGGTATTACTTCCATGTTGCGAAGCCGACAAAACTTGGAAATCGGTGAATGGGCAATGATCACCATCAGCCGTAATATGGAGACACAAGAAAGCAAGCTATCGGTCGACAAAGAAACACCGGTCAGATCTATCGAAAGCGGTAACATGCACGCTTTGGAACTTAAAACTCATCTCTTCGTCGGTGGCTATGACTCGCAGAAGGTGAAAATCGCCAAACAAGTGGACGTAGAGACTAATTTCAAAGGATGTATAAAAATGGTAACTTCCAACACATTTGATTTCTACGTTATTTTAACTATTTGTTATTCGTACATCATATATTTACTTTTATCTTAGCTCAAAGTGTCGGGAATGGATTTAGACATGATAAGTTCGGCCGTCGATTCCGCAAACGTGGAAGATTGTGCGACCGCTCGTGGTGATGCATGTTCGTACAACCACTGTAAGAACTTTGTAAGCTGCCACACTTTGTCCAAACACTACGAATATACCTGCGAATGTGAAAGTGGATTTAGGTAAACTATAAATCAAACGACTATTATCACTTTATACTAAAATACTAAACATTACATGCTATAATAAAATAATCATATGTCTGTGTATATAGTGGTCCAAAGTGCGATATGGAAGCAAAATTGTGTTCGATATTAAAACCGTGTAAAAACGAAGGCTTATGCACTGACATTGACTCGAGCTCGTACAGATGTGACTGCCCACTAGGACATTCAGGACCGACTTGTGACGACAGTATGAATATCATAACGAACTTTTTTTTAAAGTTTATTTTTAAACGTTAATTGTCACACATAATTCTTTACAGAAGTGGTATTGGACATCACGGCCAATTTCAGCGGTAACAGTTATCTGCAATTGGATAATAATAATTTGCTCGACAGAACCAAAAACGAACATTCCATATCAATGACATTCACCACGGATTCAGCTAATGGACTGTTATATTGGCAAGGACAAGAACCCAACAACGACGGTGTGGTCGAAAACTACATTGCCGTCTCAAGTATGGAACCTCGACAATATTAAAATGTCTACTCAAAACGATAGCGTTTAAGATATATAGTTTTTAAATCAATAGTTTAAAAAAAAACATTTTTTATTTTACAATTTATTATAATGTATTAATATTCGATTACGATCATTTTATTTTTTTTTTATAGTCGTCAATGGTTACGTGGAGCTAAGTCACAGAGCCAAAGGTAGTGCAACACCAACAATCCGGGCCACAGATCATCACATAAACAACAACGAACCGCATTCGATAGTAATCCGTGGAAATGGGGCCGAATGGTCTTTGGAATTGGACAGACAGACCACAGAATACGGAAAAGAACGTGACTTGGATATCCAACAACTCTTAGAATCCACCGATTTAATATATATAGGTGAGTTAAAAGAATAAAAAACACCAGTTACACCAGAAATGGACAATAACGACTGAAAGACAATAATTAAGCCAGGTGATCGTCACCTATATTTTTTTACATTTGTATAATTATTCCGGAAGAGGCCTCGTCGCCCGTTAAACATTAGACAACAAGGTCGCAAATGATATTAATACCATCGAGGTGATATTTAGATCAAATGTAAAAGAAAATAATAATAATAATTAAATCGCAACGAATCGAGTATTGATCGATTTAAAAATGTTGTCACTTCAAAAATGATGATACTGGTATAAATATCACCTAAATTTTTATACGTGTTCTAATATTAATTGTCACCTCGGTGGTTCTGTTGTTGTCTGCAGTATTTTTGTCCCTAAATTTTATAAAAAAAAAAAATTCAAAAAATTCCAGCAAACGTCAGGCGTACAGTCACGTTTAAAATTGTGATATTTAAATTTTAAATACTATACATTTTTTAAAATATCTACATTTTTATACGTCAACTAATTATTGTTCAAAGAATTGTTTAATTTTCACCCGGTTGGTCCCGATGTCTTGTTGTCATCCGTGGTTTAATCTTCCCGAGGTCTTATACCGTACCTCTGCCATAATCCTTCGGTGTTTCACACAGGTGGAGTACCGGAAGCCATCCTGACGTTGAGCGATCATCGGTACAGAGGATACGAAGGTTGTATTGGTGATGTCCGGATACAGGACTCGGGATACGTGAATCTGGGCCAGAGGTCATTATCCGGCAAGAACGTCGCTTCGTGCAACAGGTAGGCGCGCACACTATACGACTACCTATATAACTACCCGATTTATATGTGTTATACACTTATACATGTTGGCATGATGTACTTTTGGCGTAAAAATATACAGTATAATATTATGTAATTTATTTGGTGAGTCAACCTATATACCGATAAAAAAAATTAATACCTCAAAGGTTCATAATTTTAAATTCTAATTTCACATTAAGTTATATTTTTTTACATAATATACTATATAAAGTTTATCCCATTTTCATAACACTTCAACCCCTTTGAGGCACATGAAGGGATTGACTAATCACGTTCATGTAATATTTACCAAAATATTTTCTCAGTGTACCAAACAGAATTTCGAGTCCGTGGCTATTAATTTTTTATTATTTTTTTAACCTCTATAGCTAAAGACCACTCTAATATAGTATAAATCTACATAATATTCACGATAATCATAACTTTCTTCTTATTCTATTCAGAGATGTATTAATCTTTAATAATCACTATAAATCTCTGTTCCTTTCCCGGTCTTGGACTATTTCTTTCCATTCTCGTACCTACTTCGCTAGAGTATTAAGTATTCTTCCTCTTCTATATTTAGCCACTTCTTCTATGGCTATGGTCTGTTCCCTTTTGGTTTTCACACTTCCACTTCATTGCCGGATCTGATCCTCTCATTATATGTCTCATCCATTCTCGTTTGTTCCTGCGAAGGCGGTCTTATCAAATGGTTACGACTAGTTGGAATCGGGAATATGACGTAATTTTCAATATTATTTTTGGCCGTTCTAATAAATATTTCTTATAAAGAGAAATAGACTATCAAAAATTACATATTTTAAAGTATTTTTAAGATTCTTATTATCAAAAAAAATTGTAAAATGAGGAGAATACAGCTCTAAAGCGCCTTTTTTTTTTACAAAATTACTTGTAGTGACCACGATATCTTCCACGCCATTTATCTTAAATCAAAACCAAAGAAAATTGGATTAGTTTATTATATTTCTAAGAGTCTGAACGAAAACATCTCAAAGGGTCTGACGAATTTTGCGAAATTTTAATTTTTATCAAAATGACAAAAATGTCACTAAAAAATCCGGTATTGACGTAGTCAAATTTATAAAAAAAAATTTTAAAAGAATGATTTCAATGAAATTAAATTGGCTTAATACTTTTTGAGAAATGTTAGCAATAGCAATGACCTTTTCTAAACAACATTGTTTTGAGATAATAGTTTTTAAATTCTCAAGATCATGTTTCACATAGGTAGTTAAAATTATTTTCCTTCAACATACATAGTGTATATATTCTAAGGCCATATAGGAACTCTTCTGCATCCATATAGTGAACTCCAGATAGTCAAATTTGTATTGTTTACAAGTCATTAGTCCATCCTTTGCGATCTTTTGCGGGCACTGATCTGCAACCGTAACACTGAATTCATCCGCTCTTTTCATATATTTATGGGTATTTTGGTCTTTAAATGCTCATAACTTTGGAATGAATGCTAACATTTTGAGAGAAAATTTTTGAGAATATATATTATAAGAAAATGCAAAAAATTAAAAATCGATTTTTCCAATGTATCCAACTAGTTGAAACTCCTTGATGTTAAATACCGATCCACATATCATCATCTAACCTCTATATTATTTACTATATTAGACTCGAGAAATTTTGGTAAATCAAATGAGACTATATATATATATATATATATATATGTATGTATATATAATGTAAAAATATGAATTTGACCAGAATTTTTTACTCGGATAGATTGACTCAACAGAAAAAAAAAATAAAATCATACAATGACGTACATTAATAATAATAATATAATATAATTTAAACTGACTTTTTTACGTATTTCACTGCACGCTGCTTCTCGTGGATATGGTGTCGTAAAAACGGGTAATCGCAATTAATTAATTACACATAGTTTTTATTACAAAAAGAACGATCTGAGACGTATACCTTCGTCGTTAATATTCACGCAAACTACTAACAATCAAGTGGTGTTTCAGATAAACCGATGGCCCACCACGTCCACGTGGCCGGACCTCAACGAAACCGACCATTTGCCTGCCGACTCCAATAACGAATGCTTTTGTTCGCGCAATAACTTTAGTATAAGGCTTATGTTAACCACGTTGTTTTTCTCATTGTTGTTGACTAATTTATAACGTTCCGCGGGCAGAAAATATTACTACAAGATATACGTTTTTGTCCTGTACACCTCACTTGTATGGATGCACACGTCAATTGATTAAAAACAATTAGTCGATCGAAAACGATAGTATTGATCAGGAACAACAATAAATTTATCGCCCAATAATGGTAGTATTGATCAAATATCTATTGACAATATAAAATCTAAAATACATTTTATTATGCCGTGGGTTTATGTGATAGGCGGACAAAACGAAAAACAGTGACAAAACAGCAACATTGCAAAGTTTTAAATTTGGCGTCCAATGCGAAAAAGAGATGATTCAAGCGAAGATGATATTTTATTGGTAGTCGCTGACGGTAACCAACCGAAAACTGTACAATCTAAAATAATCAGCTGTATATGCACGTGGGATGTAGGCACGATTAAAAATAAAAATATATGTACTTATCTCAAAATAATGATTAGTTTTATGATTATAAACCCGTAAATTAATTATATAAATGCATTAATTATGCGACGTGGTACGCTGTCCCATATAGTCACTGTGATTCAACTTTGATAATGAATTACAGATAACGATTATTATCTATCACTAATAATGATAATTTATTTATCAATTATCTTTTTATATTGTAAAATACAATTTGTCGCGAAAACAAAAACAAAACAGAAACACTTTGATGAACGTACACGAAAATTTCGCCAGAAATACGAAAATTGTTTCACTAGTTTGAATAATGTCGCCGAATTGTTTTCGTTTTGTCTCCTATTTGTCGTAAACCATGAGGCGTTAAATTTATATAATATGTACTTCATATTATATTCATAAAAATGTATTAGTTTTCCTTTCAAATCCGTTCATTTATTTATTTATTTTTTTTTTTCATTCACATGTTACATTATAGTAACTACCGCAACAAACCAATATTTTTAATACGTTATTTTGATCTATAAAAAATAATTCAAATTTTATTACATTAATCTAAAATAAAAATATTATGGAATGTAATTTTTGATATCTTCGAAATGGCTATTTTGTTTACTTTATTTTTCTTTTTAATTCAAAAATATATATTGTATATAATATACATAAAAATGTATTATTATGTTGAAAAAATATCATTTTCATTTGAATTTTCATCATAAAACAAATAATATATTGTAAAAATAGTTATAAGCCTATGAGTTATAATTTGTTATTTCAAATAATATCGAGACTTCGGATTCACGGTCGTGTGATTACATTTTGTTGAATCGAAATATTTTATTATAGGATTATATATTAAAATGTAAAAATAAATTATTTAGTAATTAAGCAGATATAGGTGAATTACTGCCAGTTTTCAAACACCGAATTAATTTCATATTGTACTTGAAACTGTAAAGCTCCATTAATAAAGATAAATCTATTTTTAACTTATATGGATTATCGTTCAAAAGTCCGTGAGTTAAAATTTAATTTAATTAAAACAAATGTAATTTGTTTTTATGTTTTGTTAATCTATAACAAAAATCAAAGACTTTATACCTGCAGGCTCCAACTCCGTATATTTTTACTCAATTTTAACAATGTTTTCATTTTAAATTTAATAGAAAAACAAGGTGAAAAAAATAGCCATTTTTAACAATTTAATTCCATAATAATTGCCACACTGTTTAATAGGAATACATTTAAATTTCTAGTCAATTTCGATCATTTATTGTCGTTTGAGATCAATAAATTATTTTCAATCGATTGACCTGATACCATATTATATACTATAAATGTACTTCCTAATATATATATATATATATTATATATACCTGTGATTTTATGTTATATCAGTTATATGTGTATTATATACATTTGTAAAATATTATTGTTTAATAATTATTATTAAGATTGGAACAAGTTTCGAATTCGTTAAGTTGGTAATGGATTTCGGTAAAAATAAAAAAATGTATCGATCCAAAATACGCACTGATAATGATTATTGTATCTATTTTTTATCGGCCGATTCGATTGATACACAATGATATTACGTAGACTCGCGCGATTCATTTCGATTACACCGTCCAATAAATTATTATTTAAAAGAAATTGTATTATGCACCTGATACCGTTGCACTTCTTATAGAAAAACACATAATATTATGTTAAATGCTTAGACGTAGACGCGAAATTGATCAATTACCTACGTTTAAATTTTATATTTTTTATAATTATATTATTATATAGTATGTACGTAAATACTTATTGTTATTCAATATATCATTAATATTAAATACAAAATTTAAATTTTAAATCAATTTTACATTATTGAGAACATATCTATTTTGTAACTGCAACGTTATAGTTTAACAATCACGTATTTCTGAGAAAAAAAATATATATTTGTGAAGATAACATATAATATACAAAAAATTATATATTCCAAAAAATATCGACGTTATACTCGTATTATCTACAAAATATAATCAGCTATAAATTACCAAAAATTCGTGTTTAAAGTCCGTACTTGAAATACGTATATAAACGCGTCTTTCTCGTCGGGTAACACAACTTAAGAGGATGTCATTGTACTTGTTTTTAAACAGGGGTTGCAATATTGAAGTTTTTCAGTTCCGGTCTTACAAAAATAATATTATAAGGTTTTTGGATCTAGATTTGGTTCATTACAGAAAAAAATGTAAATTAATAAGTATATTCTGGTTCGGAGACCGGTTAAAACTGGTCTTTAAATATGATCGAAACTTTCACTAAAATTATTGTGTTTATTTACGTTATTTTATGGTATTCATTTATTCATTTATATTTTAAGTAGTCGAAATGCATATTTCGGCACACGAGGTCTCCGGTTCGACTCCCAGGTAGCAATCGAGGTAGCCAATGGTGTCTGGTCTCTGGTGCAAGCCGGCCATAATCACCAAACCCGTCCAATAATTTGATAACTATGTTTGTCGTAGCTATCAAGAACCATCTTCAACTCCCCTAATATGTGAAGGTGCAACCTGTGCAATGTGTATGTTAGAGTTTGGGAAATAAGAGGATATTGTAAAACTATTCATTTATATTTGTTAACTAATTCGGTCACTTTTTCAATGTAAAATACTCGATTTTCGTTTAAAAAATACCATTGAAATTCACTCTATTCTGAAGTCTAAATTCCAATATAATATTAACTCTTTATTATTGAGTAAACCGTAAATAAATTCGAAATTAAATCCCTTCCGGTTCTTAGATTATTCATAAATAACATCGGTTCGGTAAATGAAAAAGGTTCTGGAATCCTTCAAAACACGATCGAAAGTATTGAATTTTTACAATAAATTTGAATACTTACTAAAAATATTTAATTTGGTAATAGGTATCCATAAAAATATTGAATCTCCTCTCCTGAATATTTTTTTAGCTACAACCTTTGCAGCCTTTCGGAGACTATTAGTAAACTCTGTTTTGAAACCTGTAAGTTACACTAAAAACAATAAGTAGGTAAATATAAATTTTACCTATTCAACCTCTAAATTTAGGAACCCAAAAATGCACTTTTACATAAAAATGACATTAAAAAGCGAACAAATGCTAAAAGATGAAAAGTGAAAATTATGATGTTTCCAACCTCTAAACTAGGGGTAGGCACATGATACAAATGTGTGAATTGTTTATAATTTTATCATAATTGCGTTGGACTATTTACACAGAGGTGAAGAATGCAACTGGCGAGTCATTAACACGTTTAGGAGTTTTGTGTAATAATATATTAATATGCTTGAAAAATTAACGTACTAAAAAAAAAAAAAAATGAATAGTTATATTATATCTCTGTAATGTTTTACTTCTTTACCAAATTTTTTTTTTTTGTCCAAACTTGCTTCCTGCAGAACACATAAATAGACGGGTAAAGATAACCGCGAAAACCCCATCAATATAACGACGTGGAAAATTTAATAATATGATAATGATATTTTATTTTCAGACACGACGCCAGCAATATCATTCAGAAGACCCAATGATGATTATAACACGACGGTTTTTCGGGAAAAATTCGACGAGAATTAACAAGGGGAAATAAACAAAATAAAATAATATTATCATTAAAAAAAAATTTCAATTATAAAAGTTATTATTATTCTACTATTTACTTGTCTAGTTAAATTTATAATTTTTAGTTTTTTTATATATATATATATATATATATATAATTAATTCGCTTTTAACGCCTCAAAATATACATTATTTGTCATTTTTAAACGCGACTATTATAATTATAATAAAATAGCGTTCATCGTATAGCCTGTAAGCTTAACAATTACTTACGGATATAATATATATTATATTGTTTTAAGTATGCTGCCGTGTGCGTCCCGCGTATATTTATAATATTATGTTGTTTTCATTAATTTCATTCGTAGTATTACTTGAAAAATATTTTACTACTTTTTATTTATATTATTTGATCGTCGTCGATCGACTTTACTATAGCTATATATTATATATTACCTATATCAAAATACATATTATTATTATTATTATTATTATTCGTATAAATAAGCTCTATAATTTAATCGAAAATGTGTTCTCGAAACATCCCAAAGCTTTTTTTGTATACATTATATATTATGAAAATAGAACGAAAATCTCGACAATACATAATAATATAATGTTAGAATAATATTATCAATATTTATAATTTATTAACACTATTAAATGTATAATGAATCGTATAACATATAATAATATACAACTGTGCCTGTGCCATAAAATCACAACGCTAAGTGTATACCTATACTCTACTATTTGCGTGTATTATATATTATGTAAACGGACCTGAATTTTTTCCTTTTAAAATTTTTTAATTTTTTTTTTTTTTTTTTTGTTTTTGTTTTTGTTTTTTAACGGACCATTTTTCATCCTGTAGATTTTTTTATCCGTGAAGGTGCCCCCGGATCTAATGTCGATATCTGTATCAAAATATCACCATATTGTATTATCACCACTACTGTATATGTGCCACGCGTTTTGAGACAACATTTCTAAAATGAATACTATTAACGCTTTCTTAAAAAAAAAAAAAAACCCCCCCAAGAAGAAGTGTAGTTTTTATTTTAAGAAAATAGTGTCCACGGAAGATAATAAATTTATTATATACTATTACTATATTTATTATAATACTACGTAGAAAATCAAAAATTTGTAATTCCTTTTTTATAAACGACATTAAGATCTTTTGATAATATGAAATATATATATAACATTAAATCCTTCGGTAAAATGAAAAATACATAAAATCTATTTTCATCGAATGATATCGTATTAATTAATTTTATATTTTTACCAAAAAAGTACCTACCTGTTCTTTTCTTTTAATTCGTACCAATGCTCTAAATGTTCATATATCGTATTGTATGTTTAATGAATATTATTTGTGTGTTTATCTTTTTCACCAACGGATAAACTATGGCGATGACTTTCAACGATGTATTTACAAAAGTCTAAGATATATTCTTTCCCTCCAATTACTGTAGATTCTTATTCCCTTTTTTCCTATACAGTCGGTTCTCGTTTGAAAATCAAATTATTCGTTTATCATTATCGTGTCGTTTTTTCGGAACAGAGTTCAGTCTCGTTTGAACATGCGAAAACTGAAAGAGTAAGTGACGAAAGGTATTTTTGAAAAGCTATTATTTTGCTATTAAAAATGCAATTCTTAGCACTCAATAATATGCACGTATACGCATGCACCGGGTACCGCATACACCACAATAGCTAAATTGCATACCTATAGCGCCGTTTCCGAGAGTATTTTAAATTTTAATAATTTTCATTTTATAACAATTTATCGGATGACAATATTTCTATATTTTATATTATTATTAGTCTAGTGGATTCGGGTTTTTTTTTAACCTACAAATTCCCGTGGAACTAAAAGTTTTGCACGCGTAGATATAGGTTGTATAATGTTGTAGGTATATTGGACAAAAAAATTATAAAATGTAGGTATGTCATAAAATCGGAATTTTCTCATAGATTATTGTCAAAAAAAAAAAAAAAAAATTCAAAAATATTGGCTTACCTCGGAAATACTTAAGGGTTGAGATGTTAAAGAACCATCACATTGAACTATTATATAATATAGTGTCCATAAGCGTGCGCAGACTTTGCTGGCGGAGGGGCTAGGATTTTTGGTTTATAGCCTTACCAAGATCGTATTAAATACATAAAATCAACCTAAATCTTCTGACTTTTATATAGTGTTTTTCCTAACAGCGTTTTATCATCAGACCAAATTTATTTTCTACCTCATTCGAATTATTGTAAATAACGGTTGAGTTTTGTATATCATTTTAATTATTAGTTTTAATAGGTAGTTAAATTAACAATTTATATTAGTACATATTTTAGGGTGTTCCTTAATTTTCGAGTTTAAAATTTTTTCGCTCTCACCCCCTAAAAACGTGTGTGTGTATATATATATAGAAATAAACTAAAAAAAGTTTTGAGTCAATCGGATAAAGTTAACCCGTGCCGACTTGAAATTCGAACTTTTTACATATTTCAATATTTTTGGAAAATGTTTGCCATTTTTGTAAATATCTCGTAAACTATTAGGAAAATCGAAATTTTTCATATTATTCATTTTAAAGTCCTTTCAATTGTCTATAACTTTTATAGATACATTTATTTTACAATATACATAAGATATATTGATTTGACTGGAAAAAACAATATATATTATAGGTATAAATTTATTATTATTACATTTTATTTATATTGTAAAATAATATTTATACAAATAGAACATAATTATTAAAAGACTTATAATACGAGTATATAATAATAACACATGTGTAGGAGGTATGCCTCCTATATACTACTTATTACAAACTACAGCAGATTTATTTTCGCATATATTTATTATTGTTATCATTATTTTGTCTATCCTATCTAAAACGATTTGGCGTATATTATTTAAATGAATAAATTTCACTAAATATATAGAAAATGAATGTAGGACATATTTTTCTCCCCGCAGACCACCGAACAATTTAACCGCAATATTGCAATGGATCAGACATATTTAAAAGGTAAATATAATATGTACAAATGAAAATAACCCGTTTTTGATTTGATGCAATGTATTTTGAAATTGAAAAATTCCATTTTTGAAGTACTTACCTACTTATGATAATAATAATCAGTCCCCCTTCGTTGCCGAGGAGCTTAATTTTGGTCGAAATAATTATTGTAACCGTAATAATGACTAGTGATGCACAAAGCAAGACCAAGACCAAGACCATAGCAGTCTTGGTCTTGGTCTTGGTCTTGGTCGTGTTAACTCAATCTTGGTCTTGTTGACTCAGTAGAAGTCAGTCTTGGTCATGGTCTTGTTGAATGAATCTAGGTCTTGGTCGTGCAAAATTCTTGCAGCCTTGATTTTTTTTTTTTTTACCAAAGTTATAAATAAGAATAAATAATTTATTTATACGTACACAAGGGGGGATACAGGGAGAAATGGGGGTAATTCCCCCCCTTCGTTCACAAAAAATAATTAGGTAGGTATCTGTGTAGTTGACTGTTCTCGATAACACCGAACTTTCAAGAAATAGTAGAATAACTGTTTACCCATATATCCGATAAACGATAATCATTTCCGAAAATATTACAGTAGGATATTGATGATTGCATTACGAGAAATCTGTAGATTTGGTGTGGAATTATAAATAATCTATACCAAGAAAAAAAAAAATGTAATAAATGACGTATTTAGTTCATTAATTTTTATTTTATTTAAAAGCAAGACTTGCAAGAGTCTATTGCAGTCAAGTCTTGGTCTCGGTATTGGTCTTGCATAAATTTTTACTTTAGTCTTGCTATGAAATAGTAAAATCTTGGTCTTGGTCTTGTTAGCTATCTAGTACAGTCTTGGTCTTGCATTTTTGCAAGACCAAGACCGAATTTGCCCATCACTATTAATGACACGTGTAGGTAAACGGCGTTTGGCGTTTGCGCGTCATTAACCGTCCAGGTCAAAAATTTGTAGGTCGTTTGCGCCTTGCACTTTTTAACAATATAACAGGTAGTACCGTGACATGACAATGCACCGATGTATATCGCAGAATAAATCGATAGTGGCATAATTCGTCGATAGTGGCATAGCGTGAGGCACTGAGATAGATAACAACTAGGTAGTTATTGTTAGTGGCGTGGGGAAATATAAGTACTGATAACGCTTATCGTCACTGTTATTATCATTATTAAGTGACACGTGTTAACAAATGTAACAACTAGTTAGTAAATAATTTATTAGATTAATAAATTATTATTGATAGAAAATTATTTAAAATATAAAAATGGAGAAATAAATCGTCAACAGTTTTTAAAAATTATGGGATACAGGTTTAAAAGGATTTAGATTTAAAAATAATATTTATTGTAAATAATT
>JAIPRL010003427.1:0-47144 GCA_025469235.1 Pemphigus obesinymphae
CATGACAATGTTGCAAATTTGAACATATTCTCAGAACTTGTACCGAGTACTGTTGAAATTGAGGACTATATTTCTATAGATAATAATATCCTTACAGAAGACAATACATTAATAATATCAGATATAGCCAATTTTAATCTAGATAATTTGAGAGAAAAAGAAACCGAACAAAACCCGAAGAACAAGAAGAGGAATACGAGTCGATATACAATCCAACGTTTGAAGAAGTTTGGAAAACAATAAATAATTAAAAAACATATTTTAAAAATAAAGAAGATGAGATCGCATTATCAATGGTGGCCAATTTACAAATTCATTGTGAAGAGCGGAAACAATTTACACAAAACAAGATTACCGATTTTTTTAATTGTACTTAATCATAAAACATTTTTATACTCATTTTTTAATATTTAGATACATATAAAATAATAAATAACAAATTAATATAATACATATAAATATTTAATAATATATAACATTTAATACATATAAATGATAATAAATTAATATTCCAATGTATAATTCTCATTAGCGTTTCCCTATAGTGGACATTTAGTAATTTCTCGCAAATGTCCACTATGTAGAGGTTTTCTCAATAGTGGACAACAACTCCCTATAGTGGACATTTTTTTTTAATTCCCCGTGGCTGTCCACTATATAAAGGTTTCACTGTAATAATAATAATAATAATAATAATAATAATATACGACGTGTGTAATATTATGAAACACATTTCGGAACACTGTGGAACGAAAAAAAAACGTATGGAAGGGGGGGGGGGAAAACACGCACTGGTCTCGCGCGTATTTACAACGGACCGGCGGAAGTCGCGCGCGTTGCGCTGTATCGCCTAGGCGTAAAAAAAAGTAAATATAAGATTTCGGGCGCGCGTTGGCCGAGGACGAAAACGATGATCTATTTACCCGCGCGCGCACGTGCAATGTGCATCGTATGCACGTTTATCCAACGGGTTATGCACCAAACGCACCACACGCGCATATAATACACGTACCTATCGAGTTTGTTATATTATGCAGTATGCGACGTGTACACAACCACACGAACAATGTGCCGACGACGTATCGAACACGTTTTGCCCGGGCGAATTCCCACGGAACGGCATCGCGGCCATTTACGCAACGGATGAGAATAATAATAATATGTCAACCAGAGATCGTGTGCGTATTCCTTAGGAAACGATTATATTTTAACGCCACACGGAAACACGCAAACACCGCGTATATTATATCATACGTTATAATATGTACTGTGTGTACACTGTACACGCGTTAATAACAATATAATATTATATATTGTTCATCAAACGGATCGCATAAATCGATACAGAGATCCGATCCAAGGACGAATATTACGGATATTGCTGCACTAGCCGTTCATATGTACGACTTGGGCTGGCCGCTATATATTATTATTCTTGTCGTATCCGTTGGTTCGCTGGCGCCATTATCGTTGTTTAATAAACGTGTACTCTGATTTATCGTTTCCACGGCGAAAACCCGACGACGACGACGACGACGACGATCCGGGGAACCGGGCGACCGAGTGCCGAGCGAGAGGTATATTCGAGTATATTATTATTATTATTATTATTATTATTATTATTATACACCGTGGCTGTAGAGAGGCATATAGCATATAGCACTCGACGACGGGCGAGGAGAAAAAAAAAAAACGGCCTATTGATTTTCGTCGTCCTCTCCCGACCGTGTCTATATACATATATTATATGTCGTTGTGCTTACCTCGTTTCTGTACGCCCTACCCCATACGCGTGGTATACGTGCGACGCTCTTTTCCCCTCTAACCTATAAAACGATATACATCACGCGCGCGGTTTCTCCCTTTTTCACGATCGTTGCGCCACCAAAGCTCTCTAATGATTTACGATTGTTTAAACTCGCCGCCCGTCGTCGCCACCGCGGTGAACACGCGGTGCGTGCGCGCGCGCGCGCGCGGGCATACCGCATAAAATGTGATAGTAATGTGTACATACTACACGGCGGCAAGAGCGTCAGATGTTTTCTGCGATAAGACGACATGATATTTGTATTGTATACACTGATGAAACTATATAGGTCCAAGTCGTCCGTAATATCATCGCAGAACAATTTTCATAGAGAAGCGTCACTATTGCCGGGCGGCCGGGATCCGCCGATGCGAACGCCCCTGGCGGTTTATTTTCGTCGTATATACGTGATAACGTTCCACGAACTCTCTAAAATAAAACTACAACAGCCAAAAGGTTCCATTCGTACCCAGAACGAATCTAAAAGCGAAATAATAAAGACGTAGCCGACCAAATGTTGTACAACACAGACCGCGCCACTCGCACTTTTGTCTGTATGAACGAATAGTACCCGCGTCATCCATATCTCAACCATACTTCTGGTAACAACATGAATCTAATTGTCTCGAAATCTAAATGCCTAATCTTGATCTAGAAGTCCATCTATTATCATTTATCATTTTTATTATTATCAGTTAATACCTACCATAGATTTTTAATATATTATAAGCATGAAGACTGGAGATGAGGAGACCATACTCTTATGGCTGCCTGTTATAAAAGTGGTCCGACAATGTAATATTTGAACATGATTGATATATTGAATTTTTATTAAGTTTTTATCTTGAAACCACGGCTTTAGATTTTATCTATTTATATATCTAAAGCCGTCCTTTAAATCGAATCTTGCTTGAGATAATAATATAATATCAATTATCAATCAGTTGGGACCTCTTTGGTATCTAATGTGGGATCTAATTGTCTCAAATATTTTGGGATCTAAATGTCCCAATGAGATCTAAACGATCGGGTTTAAAATGTCGACAGCCCAGATCTGGATCTGGATGTGTCAACCTGGTAACAACTCTTATCAAAATGGTTATCGGGTGATCGGGACATGACCCGGGATCTGTTTGTCAGCATACCGCACTTTTGCCGTGTCTTAGTTTGAAATCCTCTTCTTATCAGGAAAAAAATAATCGCTAACACATTTGACAGCGGCCACTGTTCATTCTTCCGACTATAGGAACGGTTTTACGGTCATATAATTGACGATCCCCACCATAGAGTTTGAATTACGCACGAGGAAATAATTGTCGTCAGACGAATATCCGTTGTTTGGATATTGTGAAGCATCACAACGACGGAACATATTATGTTTGGATCGGAAACTAAATTTGAGTCCCCGTGCGTTCAACGTTCCCGATCCGCGATCTTCGAGAATAAAGGATTTGTAAACAGTGACGTATCTCTGATATTATATAGGTCAATAATTATGAGTCCAGCCAGTAGCCAGGTGTACTGAATCAGAGTGGTTGGCAGTAGACGATAATATCGTACAAAAAAGGACGAATGTGTAATACAATGATATGAGCATATTAAAAATGATGTGTGTTGTGATTATAGAAATGACAACATGAGAAATATATGTTTAAGAGGTAGCTTGGTAATGATAATCAAAACAAAAAGCAAGACCACGACAGTTTCTGTGTTGATCTTGTACTTGTCAACTAAACATGGTCTTAGTGTTTGTTGTTGATTCGATCTTGTTGATTTAATCTTGGTATTGGTCTTGCACGCAATAATAGCAATTAATAACAATAGATAACTCATTTAACGTATAGAGTACATTTCGCAGACAAAACTTAATAAAAAACTTGCAACACCAATATTGAGTCAATAAAAACAATATCAAGACTAAGACTGTAATAGTTTTACTTTTGCAGTTGTCTTGATTTTCTCATCGTAATAGTTTAGGCGTGGTTCCATAGAGGTATTACAAAAAATAGAACAATAAAAAAGTAAGAGAAGTATTGAAAATGAATAAGATGGGAGAACGGATGGGTTAAATGAGATCCATAGAAAAATTCGAATTAATTGCAGTAAATTGAATATGACGACAATTGGCGTAAGGATAAAATATAATATAAAGAATCCCAAACAGTTAAAATGGAAATTATGAGGAAAAATAAGAAGATAGGAAAAGTATATGTTTTACACGCAGAGGTTGGAACCTTATAGTTTTCCCTTATCTTGCTAAGTCTGAGTACAAATATATCTAAAATATAAAACCCAGGGAGGTCGTAGTATATCCAAATTTACATCTACTTTTTGATATAAAACTATTTTAATAATTAGTTATATTATCCTTTAGAAAGGTACTATTTACCAAAATAACGGTTGACACGAGTTGTACTTCCTGTCCCCTCTCCCGATATGCGCCCCAATATTGAAGTATATATACTATAGTAGGTATATAAATATTATTTATATAAAGATATTTTTATTCAGTTATTCTTATACCTAGTTCAGTTAATCTATTAACAATAAGTACAAAATAGATAAAGACCCTCATTAATATTAACTTTTCACTATATATACCGTACAATATAATTTAAGTCAACAAAAATATTCTAATATGAAAAAAATCTGAGATTAAAAAAACCCACAAATATGGTTCTTAAAATAATAAAAATGTTAGGTTCTGGTTTCAGTTCCGATTCCAGTTCTTCAATTTTAGTGAAATAACCGGTTTCAGAACCGGTTATTCTTTGATTCCAATCCCAGTTTACACGTTTTCCAAGTCAATATATTACATTAACCTGATATGTATTAGTATCATTCCGAGGTAGAATACTGAAATTAATTTTCGAATAACGTGCTCTGATCGGGATAGAATTTCTGCAGGTGGACCATGTTAAAGCGGCAATACTACTATATGACCATTTATGATAAAAAAAAAAATAAAAAAAATACATTTTTGTTTTTCTTCGATCGTACAAGACTACCATGAGGCCAATGACAGTTGGTTTACGTTTCCCGCACTATCGAGAGTGTTAGTATAATATCACAGATGTTATCAGATAATATATAATGCGGCCAACATACAATCATATACCTACCTATATACCGTTCTTCACTTGTAATACAGTACGATTGGCGAGTAAAAAACTGTCTTTCCTTTCCTGGCATAGTCATAAAAAAACTTGTTTTTACTCGTACTATATTATATATCATTGTACTTCAATAGTAAGTACCTAAAATATTTATATGGGAATTTCGTCGCTGTGATGTATAGAAGGTCCTCTGTGCTGATCATTTGTACATTATTCACTCTTATAATCTGTGCAACCGTGCAGGGTTACAGTGTCCCAACTATCCGAATGCATTGTGATGTGTGCAGCGTATTGCAAGAAGGTAACGATAAAACGAAATACAAAATAAAAAAATCAATTCCAATTTTTTTTCCATACATGTAGCTGATGAGTGATAATAATATCATATATTCACACTCTACAGTCCGGGAAGAAGAAAAACTAATTCACGAGAAGTTCAGAGCATCAAGTACGAAATGGTCCTGTATAAACACGTGTAAAGTACCTACGTGTATTATTGGTACTAAATTATATTTTATTCTTATAACGCATTTTTACATATACGAAACACGTACTTACTATAGAAAAACAAGTTTTCGTCGTGTGCGTGTATGTGTAATGTGAATTAAACTGACATTTCCGGTAACTCGAATAGAACATACGCGAATATGTGGTAAGTGCATTACTTAAACAGCTATTTGGTTCCAGGTCGTAGTTATCACGAAAAATTACATGTTTTATATTAGTATACATAGTGTATATATCCGTTTCCGAAGGGGGCTTATAGGAAGTCCAGCTTATAGGAAATACCCCCAAATTTATTCAAAAGTATAAAAGTTGTTAAGCAAAAGTTAACATAAATGTCGAGAAAAATACTGTAATTTTGCTTGATTAACTAAACACAATTTGGACACCTCGAAAGAATATTGTTTAATTACGTGTACAATCTTGATACATATATAAGAATAATATATAATATAATACTAGGTATCTCCTACTCATACTATTATTAATCGATAAAATAATCGATATGAGTCAATATTAAATAATTGACCCTATGATAAATGTTTACCACGGATAAGAGATTCTAAATTAATATACTTGATCATTTTTGTATGTGAATTTAAATAAAAAATATTTTTAAATTATAATAGTACAATTTATAAACATAAAATTATGATATTAATAATATTATTCGGTTTGTATTCGTATTTTAATTTTTGGCAAAATTCAAAATAAAACTATTACCTAAAAACTCCAAAAACGTCTTTAAATTAGGTACATATAATATATTATCCGTAATCAATATTTTTTAATTATTTGGAATCCATCATTCTGTCTACATTCGTTCCATTTTTTGCGGATTTTGTCCGGTTTTTATAAATTTCGTCCCATTGTCCTGAAAAACATTAAAACGGAATGCTTTTTTCTCTGTTTTTAGAAGTGGGGTCTAATTTTTTGCTTAACTCCTGTTTTTAAAATATTTTGGCAGAAAATGTACGAATGATCCCCTTTTATGTTTATTTACCATCTTCAATATGTTGATTAAATATTATTACATTATTCACATTTTATTATTCTCTATATTTTTAATTTTCAAAATATGGTCATACTTATCTTAATACCACCGTCTCATAAGATTATATGACTCATTAATGTGTGCAGTAGGTAGGTTCATCGCTCTTGGAAGTATGTAAAAACTTGGAATGTAAAAATCTAGTTGATACAAATTTAGACAGTAAAAATCTGGAATGTAAAATTAAAAAACAAACGAATATGTACAAATTTGGAATTTCAAATTTTTGTTTCGGTAAAAATGTGAACGGTACATAATCGGAGCTAGGTACCTTTAATTAGTAGCTCAATAATAAATTGGTAGACCAAATAATTGGACAATAATATATCTGGATGGTAGGTACAAATCTGAAAATTGAAACTTTCTTAAGTCTATTTTATTATAGTTTTTAAAATTAAAATTAACAAAAACATAACAAGTTTTATAATAATGAATATAACATTTTCGAAGTGAAAAATTTTAAATTCCACATTTTACGGTTTTAAAAATTCTAAATTTTAATGTTCAGGATGTTTACTGTCGAAATTTGTACCATCCAGATGTTTACATTCCAAGCATTTACGTAGATCTACACCCTTATTGGTACAGTTTATAAATTGTATAATTCATACAACTCTGATATTTAAGTGTTTACTTTTTTTTTTAAATTGATGAAAACTAAAAAATATTTATACATTTCAATCCCTTAGTAAATCCGACTTGTCCTTGTAGAGCAGTAATTTGAAACCTCTTTTGATTAATGTCATCCTTATCCATGAGAATCTAATACTGTTTCGCCCTACTATAAAATATGTGTAATGCATTGAAATTCTATGTTTAAAACTGTATATTTTAGAAGAAAAAGATGAGCAACTTTCATTTTATTTAAAAAAATTACAGTGCTCAAAAATAATAACACATTTTATTTCACCTGTAGGATTGAATAAATATTGATACTTTTACAAATTATAAAATAAATAAAAATGTTAAAAAATAATAATAAATTGTAAAATAGCTAAAAAATTAATTTGAAATTTGACGCTTTGTGGTTTAAACAAAGTTTGAGGAGTGATGGTGGAAAGAGCGAATCTCACATCGTCTCCCACTGTAGTTTTTGCGAGTCTGTTGCGAGTTTTGATTTAATATTTATGAGTGCACTAAATCCACGCTCACATAGCTAAGACTTTGAAAATTGTAGGAGCATTCTAAGCAGGGTGTTCATTATGGAGATGCATCACCCAAAAGCTGTTGAGCGAGACTTCTCTAAACTTAAGCTAGAGCATTCGTTCGGTCTTCAATTCCACAGATTCCTGTTGTACCTCACAGTCATCTGTTTGTATCATGGAAATGAAAAATGTTGCGAATTCAGTCATACGTTCTGCGTCCAAGTCTTTGAAATAGTATTTCAAAGAGATTTGTCAGCCTGTAGCTGACTTCTTGTGGCTTCCAGAACGGTAGGATTGGAGTTTTCCTGGCACGTAAACAGTGGAAACATAGCAATGTTCTCTTGATCCAAGTTTGTACATCACATGGATATTTTGTCCTGAAAGTCTGAAAGTTTGTTAGTGAAAGTTAAAATATTTTCTGATGATCCTTGCGAACCAGAATTATGTGTAAGATGTTGAAAAATGTCAACGAAGTACACAAGTTTAAATATCCAATCGTGGTCTTCTAAAAAACATGTAATTCTTCACTCTCCTCTTTCACGAAAAACAGCAAAAGTTCGTACAGACGTAGTAGGACCTTACTTTTTTTTTATTTTCTCCGAGGATTTCGTGTCACCTCTACACTAGGTCCATGTAGAGTGGACAAAAAAAAAAAAAAAAAAAAAGGAAAATATTCTTGAAAAATTTCTAAAAAGTAAAAATAATGTTTTTGAGAAACATTTGACGTGAAAAATTAATGTAAAAATTGTTTTCGTTTTATTTAATCATAAATATACCTATAGCGTATCATATATGGTTATCATTTTCTCGTCTCGAATAAATGATTTCGCTTTGAAAACTATATCTGTATATGGTTCGTATAATATACTCACGTCAAATTCAAAAGTGATATATATGGTGAAATTCGTATTCATTAGCATTTGGCATTTAATATAAATTCAGTTTTTAATACGTCGAATAATAAACATAAATACACACATCAGGGACACAACTGTACACACACAAGGTTTTGTATTCGTTCGTAATACTTTTCCGTGTTAAAAATTTTCTTAAAAATCACGGCCTTATAAATTATCGTACCAAGGTTCAACTTAATGCAATGGGAATTTTATATGAAAACATTTCGTGTTTGAAATTTATTTTACAGAATTTACAATCGATTATAGTCATGTAATAGTATAATATACCTATATTGGATTCACAATATTATTTACTCGTGATGTCTATAAGATGTACTTTAAAATTAATGTTTTGGTTTGATATGTAAACGTGCTATCATTCTTTCGTCTACTCCGTTAAAATTCTTCTAACAACTTATAATACAGTAGGTATAATATAATGTATACGAGCTAAGTGGAATAGTTTATAACATAATGTACAATATACCTACTTAGGTATTATCGAGACTACAGATTTTGTATAATTAATTCCGTGTAGGTAATATAAATGCATGTAAAAATACGAATAATAGGTAATTTCCTTAAAAAAAAAATATATTAAATAAAATGTAAAAATTTAGAATTATACAGCGAATATAATAATAAATACAAACACCTAACATTATTCATAATACTTATATAATTTAATATATACTTTTTTAAATGATTAAATACTATTTTTTATAAAATATTTACAAATATATTTTTAATAACGTTAAGAGGTATTTATTCTTTAAAATATTTATTAAAAATATCAATTTTAGATTTCGAGTAGATCAAGGGATCTCTTGTTTAGGCTTATAATATGTACAATGTAACTATATGTATATATATATACACTTTCCTGAAAATAACTTTCCGGTCGAAAGAGTCGAGGAGAAATTTTCCGTTAAAGATATTTTTTGACGGAAAATTCATTTTTGTCGGTAGGTACTTTAAACATGTACATTTTTGGTTATCCCATTTTTCTTTAACGTAATGAAAAACTACTGAAAATAATGGAAAATTGTTGAAAAATAATATATCAATAACATTCATACCGAAATATCGCTCAGAATTTTTTTTCAAATGCAATGTTTTATTCTTTGTTTTCGAATTGAAAATAATAACAAATAATAGTACCTACTATAAAAGACAATACAATTACAGTAGAGCTAATCCGGACCCCGCTATTTGGGCGGACCTCAAAATAGTCATTATTACCATACAATCAATAAACTTTGATTATTAATCAATAAGATGTTTAGGTTTTTTTTTTTTTTATTCTAAATCAATTTGTATAGATCTTCCGTTGTGCTGTAGAGACCAAAAATGTCATTTTTATGATGATAATACATTGCATTTAATGGTTTTACTCATCTAAATAACTTGTTTAACAGACATTTTAAAGTTTATTCGATTTAATTCGAACATTCAGTGATTCGGAAGGGTCTGGTCGTTTTTAAAGTCCGGATTAGCGAGGCTCTATATTGTACTACATTTATATACATACATGTGTAGTATATGGATTCCTAAATTCCATGTTGCTTTTTCTATTTTATGTATTGTAATATATATATATATATATTTGTAGTTTCAGATGTAGATGTATATATTATTATGTATTTTCCATACATTTGTTATCTTGAAATGTGTAAAATCGAAAATAATTTTGAATTGCAAATGTGAAAACGCCAAAACGAAACGTTGCAGTGTTACGCACAATGTGCATACGTTTTTTTTTTTTTTTTTTTTTTTTAAATATATTGAAAATTCGTGTTTAACGATTTATATATTATATAGGTATACTGGCGCGTTCACCTAAGCAAACATATTTTACGTTTTGTGTGTGTATTATGAATTATAATAGTTATAGTTATACTTATATTTCGCGGTAACGATTATGCCTAAACTATATATATTATAATTTATGCCAAAATACAGACTGTACAGTAGTGCGTTCGTGTTCGATTAAAAAAATACACACGATATTGAGGTTACTCTTAAAATATCACGTATGAATATTTTAAAACGAATTTTAGTCGCAAAAAAAAAAGTACCGATATATATATATATATAATATGTGTGTGTGTGTGTGTACATTGTAATATATTATAATGATTTTTAAAACTATAAAAAAAAAAAATATTTTTTTTAAAACATAAACAGATAGGACATATATATATATAGGTAGGTGTGTACTGCTATAATAATAATAATAATGTTATGTATACTTACATAGAAATATTCTAGGAAAAAAAATCTTTATGAACCCTTGTAAACGACTGGATATTATTGTATTATCGAGCAGCCGCAGTACACATACGAAATAATGTACACACGCATATGCAAGTAAACTATCCAATAAAAATGCAAAATTTATATTTTATAAATGTTCAACGGGTCGGACAAGATATTCGTGTGGGTACATCGCATAATATATTATATATAATACAACTTGTTCGTGTACGCATATAATGAATTTAGTAAATTTTTTTTCTATTCAATCGCTCGATATTTTCGTATATATTACGTATATCGGAGGAGAAAATAATATTCATAACGTATATACATCGTACCTATATTATAGATATGTACACGGTTTTATCGTTCTTATTTTAAACGAGTACTTTTATTGAAACATATTCCATCTAAAGTCTAGTGCTGAGCACCTAATCCCGATCAATCCGTTTCCGGATAACTAATCCAGATTGATACGGATTGATAAATATGCTATAATCCGGATTGCAATTATAATCTGGATTACAGCAGCAATCCGGATTACATGATTATCGTTATCACTGATTTGAGACATCACTGGAAAATATTTTACGAATTTGATGAAATACGCGCAAAACAAACAAAACAACCACCATCAAAATATAGGTACACGTTGACCATTATAATTGTATTAAACTTTCCTATGAGTTGACTATTATATTGACGGATTGGATCCGAAATTCTGATTAAATTTACAATCCGGATTTAAGGATTATTCCCACCAGCTGGATTATATTTGCAATCCGGATGGACGGAATATTCCCGCAATCCTGAGTGGCGGATTATACCCACCCACAATCCGGATTATATTTGCGATCCGGATTGGCGGATTGGTTCCGAAATTCGGATTTACGGATTAGACCCTAAATCCGGATTGACGGATTAAATCCGTAATACGGATGAAACGGATTGAATAATCCGGAATCCGGATTGTATATTCTAATCCGGATTACGGATTAGTAAGAGGAATGCTCAGCATTAATCTAAACACAGAGTAGGTACCTGTTAATATCCACTGTGCATATACAATGTATATATATATATATAGATATTATACCGTACACGCTTTACATCCAATAATTATCCAACGAAATTATTGTTTTTAAATTAAAATTTCAAATCGCGAATCCAGAGTCATCGATCGAATGAAAATCAGCTGTGGTTGGTATATTATAATAATGTATATATATATATATATATATATATATATATAGAGGTATAGAGGTACGACGAAGACACAAAAAAGGAAATTAAATATACGAACGCACTTCAGAAAAATAATAATTAACACGATTTTTATTTAAATGGTTTTTAGTAAGCACCTATAATATGTGTGTTTATGTCGTAACACAATAGTACCTACTATTATATTATGTTCTGAAATTACACGTGTAATTTAAAAAGTAATTGTACAGAGTTTTTTTTTTTTTTTATTATTTTTATTATTATTATTATTATTATTATTTAATAACTGTGTATAGCCAGTACACGAGGCTCCATACTATAGGTAGGTATTTTAATTTCTGTATCCATTTTCCACACTTTAATGTACGCGTTATGATAAACATTAATGTTATTATTACTGTATAATCAAAACGTATTTCAAAATTACCCGCGAAACCCGAGAAATATAAATATTTTTTCATTACACTATTTCTATTTCCACCTTTCAATACGCGTTACACATAACGCGTCGATTCTTTACAGTTTTTTTATTCAATCGTTATACGGTTTTCAGGCCACAAATGATCTTTAAATAGGTAATCTATCACATCATACTCGCATAACATTAGTTTATCATAACTAAAATTAATCGATACCCGCGGTAATCGGAAAATCAACAAAAAAATTTCCTCGCGTGAAAATAAGTTTTTTACTAAATACTTTCTTATTGCTCTGACTTTTTTTTTTCAAAATACTACTTAAACCTGCCCCAGAGAACGAAAAACATGTATGGACAATTTTGTGTCGATCGATTGAATGAATCAATTGACATAAATAATAAATGGCATTTATTTATTGATAATTATAACGTGTAATATAATAATAATTGAATACAAATATCATTCTATTAGATATATACTATATTATCCATACATTATAATCAGATAATAGGGCTCGCAGGAGGGAATAGGGGACAGGATGCTATTTTGATAAATAATATTTGTATATACGGTAAAATATATTTAATTATATTAATGATTGATAATGATTTTTTAGTTACAATGTTCCCTTCTCTCGGACGTTTCTGCAAGCTCCACTGAACTTAAGCAATGAAAAATGACTAATGCTATATTTAATTTATCTAATTACTATATTTATAAGTCCAGAGTTCAGGACGTTGAAATTTGCTATTAAGTATTAAATATGCACTTTTGACAAAAAATGCAGTTATAAATATTCACTTAAATAAGTTGCAATATTATATTAAAAATTTTTATTTTTATTAAAACATCAAATTAACAATATTTCTAAACGCTCTTGTGGTAAACAGTACGATAACAATCACCGAAACACATTAGATAGGTACACTGGTACAGCGTTGTTAGGTGAAATGTTTCAGCAAGCGCTACAGTGGCATTAAATTTTGCTACAGTCGCATGCACCTAAATAAAATTATCTTATTTTCACTAATTATAACATGATGTATAAAATAATCGGGATTTTTAATCGGGTTAAATTTCAAGATGTGGGTTTATCAGTTTCAGTATTATATGAAAATAATATGTGATTTTTTTTCTAATGTTTTTAAAGTTGTAAAAATAAAATGGAAAATTTGCAGTAAAAATCTTCAAATATCTAATACCTATGCATTTATAAACAAATAAGCTAGGCAATTTTGCCAAATTCCCAATTTTTTTAATATATTTTAAATAAAAATATAAAAATATAAGACAAATATTATCTATCTCTCTAGTAACCAAATCAATAATCGTAATTATGTTTAAAAGAACTACGGACAGACAAACGGATGCACAATACGGGGATATATGGTATCTACACTTATATTTAAAAACAAAAAAAAAAAAAAAAAAACACCAAAATATTCAATAATATTATTTGTTTTCGCTAAATAGATTTTAATTTAAGATCCAGATATCAGAAAACATATTTGTATCAAATAAATCAAAATTCTTTTATTACTTTCCAAACAAATATGCAAATTTATAAAGTCACGAGCCCCGTTTATAACACTAAAAAGTTAAATGACTATTTTATACATTTTTTATGGAATCTATTTAAAAACCGGTTCTAACTGGAACTCTTATTCCGTTTGTTTAATTGAAACGGAATCGAAAGCGAAACCCTGAAATATATTTTTTTTTAAAGTATAAAACTAGAACAGGGACAGGAACCAAAAAAACTGTAGTAAATCCTATCTAATTAATCTTTAATTGATTTATATACAAATATAGTGGAGGAGCTTTCCGTCCATCCTCACTCGTCATAAATATGTTTACAAATCGTAATCCTATAAATTAATAAATATAAACAACAAACTTTGAGCACGTGTAAAATTATAGAATTGTAAAACATGCATCATATTATATCTGTATACCCAGGGTTAGGCAGTATTACAGATATATGTATCTTTGATGATATCTTGATATCTTTTGATTGTATCTTGTATCTTGTATCATGATATAAACTCTGAAAGAATATTGTATCTTGTATCTAGATATAATTTTTTTCCAGTATCATGTATCTTTTTATGCGAAAAGTTATAATAAATACATCTAATGATGAAAAAATCTAACTAGGTAATCTGTAATTACATTTTTTAATTTTTTCTTCTCATCTCATACCCATTATAAAAATAAAACGATTATTTTGATATTTGTTAATATTGACGCCAACTCGCAATTTATCAATTCTAGATTTTCCAGCTTGAATTTCATTACGTCATGAAATGATAAGAATATACAATATAATTTTATAATATATGAAATAAATGTAAACACTTGTGACTGAAATACTATAAAAATATTACCTATTATATTATTATTATTTTATAATATTTCAAATATAAATTATTTTTATATACCTAATAGGTAATGTTTTAAATGAAATTATAAACAGATAATATTCATTTAAATTTATTTCACTCTGCTAAAAAATATTTTGATACCTATGTCATATATATTTATGATATGTATGATTTTACAAAATGTTTTTTTTTTATTTGTATATTATTATTAATGTATATTTTAAGAAATACTCAACATACCTATTTATTTTATAAAATTTAAATAGTAACTATAATTTTTACTATAAAATAAAAATTATATTTTTGAAAGTATCTTATGTCTTCTATGTGTCTTTGATACTTGTATATTATATCTTGTATCTTTTCTACAAATAAAATGTATCGTGTATCTTGTATCAAGATAACCAAAACGAACGTATCATGTATCAAGATAATTTTTGTTATAGTACCTTGTCCAACCTGTGTTTACCTAAGTGTAATGTGTATACTGCGTATATACCTAATGGCTAATGATAAACAATTAAAGCAAAATTTTTTGGAAATAACAACATTTAAGTCTGTTATCGGTATATCCTGGCATGTTTAAGAATTTTCGTATGCATATATTATTATTATATTATATGATTAATATGTAACACAATATATTATATTGTATCCTGAAATATTTAAGTATATTTATTGTGTCGTTTTCTAACGGATGACCAATATAAATCTGATGCTTAAACTATTATAATAATACGTACACATAAATTAAAAACAAAACCAAATAGTATATATATATATATATATATATTTTTTTTTTTTTTGCGTTGTTGCAGATATAGCTTAATATTGTGAGAAAAGTTAATTAGTACCTACCTGAAATAATTATATTTAGGTGTATAATTTTCGGTAACACAGTATTCTCAGGCATATAAAAACATTTATATTATTATATATATATATATATATATTAATAGACATTTATATATGTATACTCAAATGCAAGTCAGTTGCACGTGATTAGGGTCAATTGAATTTTTCGTAGGTCATTTAACTAATTTTAATATCAACGAACTCGTTCTCTTCTATATGTATTTATATATTATCGTATGCACCGTCAACCAGTAACCACTTATTATATTACATACATTTGTACATTATACATAATATGTTACCTATAGACATTCCTCCGAAATGGTAACGTCGAAATATCTACTTAAAACTTAAAGAGTGGATAAAAGAGGAAAAATTTCCCTCCATTTTCAAAAAAAAAAAAAAAAAACTTTATAAAAATGTTTTTACGATTTCGTGATTGGAAGGGGTCTGAAACTTCTTAGTCCATAATAAACACACCCCTGATGTATCTGCATAACAATTGATAGCAGTATAATATGAGAAACGATAGTCATTATGGCTAAAAAAAAAAAAAAGGGGTGGGGGTGGGTATACATCAATGGTATCACGTAACCGATATAGATTCGGATGCGAAGCTCAGTTCTGGTTTTCAGCTACTCGAGTTGGTTTCCGATTTTCGTTTTTATCGTTGGAACGTACAACATAACGGCATTAAATACAACCCGGCTATGTAACTTATATTGCTCTACATCACAGACGAATGGAACTCACTTTAGGTATACTATATAGTCATAGCGTACAAAACACCACTTTGGTTTCGATCGAAGCGCACTGTGTACAGTGTCATTACCCGATCGTCATCATCATTACTATATATATATATAGGTTACTATATATACGGCTTTTCAACTTGTGGATATTTTTATTCATAACACTGTGCACAAATCATCGAATAGATCCAGAAAATAGAGCAAGACCAATTGATTTTCAAAATCCAAATCCAAAATCCCGTCAAAAGCATAGAATTTTGAAATTCTCAAAATCCAAAATTCTTAAAATCGATAATTAACGATTTGTTATAATATATCGAAATCAAGATCTCAACATTTTTACAAAACAGTATTTTCAATATTTGGAAAATTCCTGTAATACAAAATATTAAAATAATGGTTTTGTTTTTGAACTTTAGAAAAATTTGATTTGATTTGAAATCATGTCCTGATCGACAGTATAATACATGTAGACTGTCAATATTCAAAAAGTGATTTTTACAAATTGAATAAATATAAACTATAAACTGTAAAAATATACGATTTTAAAAATATTTCAACAAAACAATAAAATAAATGTTTGAGTTATAATACTACCTATACTTATGTATTTTTCTATAGATTATACTTTTTCAAAATATTTTCTAAGGATACTAAAATGTATTTTTTAAATATACATTCAAATAGTATCAAATAAACTTGTTAGGCAATTTCGGATACTCGATAGAATTTGTTGATGCCTTCTTCAAAGGATTTTCCAACAAGTATCTGTATACATATTTGAGAATAATTTTTGTAAGGTTTTAATTATAATATAATTCTATGAATTTGCAAACAATGTAAAATTAAAGTTAGATAAGTCAACATATTACAACAAATGTCCTACAAATTAACACTTATTTAATTATTCGATAAATGTTAAAAAGTTGTATTATTTATAATGTAATTTAAACTTTATGTTTATACATAATACTGAAGAGCTTGCATGAAAATTCGGCATAGTATACAATTATAATAAGTGTACCGAAAAAATATATCCAAATATTTTAAATGAAATTTATATTTTTCTAATTTATCCTTTGACAGTTCATTTTTATTTTATTCGTGCGTGTTGTACAAATTGGTTGTAAAAAGCAATGCGTTATTATATAGGAAACGTAAGGGTATATATATGGTCGTATTGCACTCGGGTCAATATAAAAGGTTATATTCGAATAAATTGCACTCGAGTAAAATAAACGGCTCGAATATGATCGAAATTTCATTCGGTTATTTTATAGTTGTATTTATAAATTTAAAATGTATTTTACTCGAAGTTGCAGGGGAAGTTATATAAATTATATTTTTTTATTACCATACTCCAAGTTAGACAGACTATGATTTTATTTATATTTGCACTTATTTTGCTTTCCACTTATAGGCTTACTCTGACTTGGGGCAATGATGTGACCCATTCGACGAGACGGTCAGGTAACTTTTATTTTTCGTATACTGTATACCGTATAGGTATACCCATAATGCGAAAATTATAATACTTAGAATAAAATACCACACGGTGAAACTCTGTAAATATAAAAAAATATTGTTTTAAGGAAATTTTCCATATCGATGTTTACTGTTTTGCAAAATGTTTTAAATTCGTTTCACTTTTTATGTTGTCTGCCCGTCATCTGGGTCGTTAAATATTTACTTATCGAATGTATTGTTGGAATTATTATAGTACCCGAGTCTGACACGATTGTGACCATCGAACGTGGGAATTGGTCGCTCGAGAAAATGGACGAAAACGCATATATATATGTGTGTGTATTAAATAGACGATAAATGAATAGGTAAGTCGTCGTCGTCGCCTTTGGCACGACAGTTTAAAAACGCGTTCGTCGTTGCACGTTCGCGAATAATAACGATTATTATACGTATCAGCGCTATAAAGACCCGTCGACCAGCCTAAGGGTGGCAGGGGGAGGCGAGCAACGATTCGAAATTGCATTATTTCAACTATATAATATTATTATGCATACACGTACACAGTATATCGCTGTACAACCCAGCCTATATACATGCATCGTGTTATTGTGCTTTAGAGCATGATTTGGGGGCCCAAGGCGTGATAAAAAAATGTCACCCCTATTTATAGCATGGCACAAGTAAATAGGCCCGTCGGTTAGATAACAGGGCGCAGAAAATGTTCCCCATACATGGATTAAACGACGAAATTCATGGTAAAATTATTTCCGGTTCAATTTAAAATTATTGTAATATTGTTAGCAATTGAAATACGTATTGATAAAACACTCGCATTATCATTTTGTTTGTTCAAGACGTGTTTCACAATTTTGTACATATTATATTATTATTAAGATACCAAGACTCTTTCATCCATGATATTGATATCGTTTATTCCATATCTGGGGAACGTGTGTAGTGATCGCGAAAATGGACATATAGCTGACATGCCTATTTACTCATGCTGTGATTTATAGTACAGGTATATAGTATCACCTCGTTTTCTCAAGGAAATATTGAATTTAGCCCCACACTTTCGTTTCTGTCATGTCGAAAATTAGTACCTTCGGTCTGTTAGGCTATATATCAGTTGAACAATCCCTCGAAAATGTTGTGTTAATATTTATATATTGTTTTAATTTTTTAAACTCTGTTTTTGTAAATTACCTATGTACTTTTTGGTCCATTAAAATTCTCATAATTGATATTCGAAAGAAAGAATTTTCTTAATGTATAGGTAGTGGATACTATTATAGGTACTGTTCCTTTTCCACTGTCAGATTATCCATATTTCGCTATACGTATTTATAGATAATATAGTGTATATACATGGCAATTGATTTATCGTACTCATTTCATTTTTTCTGTAAAAATACATCTTTCAAAATATTTAGATTTTTGTAAACTGGATATACTAATGTTAGTATACTATTACCAGTTTTTATTCTTTTTATTTTTAAGATTTTATACTTATTTTAAATGACAACCTATATTTTGACTTGATATTTTGACGTTAATAATTTTTTGAAAAATTTAATACGTCAATATCGATTATTGAACCATTTTATTGTTTATTCGCATTAAAAATGTATAGAGGAGATGTTTGGAAAGATGGAAATAACTTTTTATAATATATTCTAAATTTTAATTGCTAATAAATTAACTATTGATTCAATATTCGACATTGATACATACAAAAATTAAGTAAAAAATATAGGTTATCATTTAAGAAAAGTATATAACCTAAAAATATAACAAACAATTTTAACGTTTTATTAAAATATACAGATATAATTACCTCAAATTACAAAAATATTCAACAAAACATAAATAAATATTCACAGAGAAAATTAAGTGAGCACGAAAAAGGAATCAGACTGTTTAATAACTAAATGTAGGTAACTATCGACTAGAATGAAATAGAATTTGGACGCATTTCCGATTTTTTGCAACTTGAAAAATAAACAAGTGGTTTGAAATCTAATTAAATATATTAACTCTTTTCTCAAGCATGAAATACTTTGTTATCACAATATTACAATATTTGGTTTGATTAAACACCATCAATTTGTTCCTGTTTTCCTGTTTAAATTTTTCCTGTTTACATTTAGCTAGGATCGATTTATGTAAATTATGTATAGGCACTTCTACATAATTCTTAACGATTAGGTACTCATATTTTGAATATCAATCAATTTAATTTGTACTTACGCATAATATAACAATGATCAATTTTAATCAAAACCTTTTTATACTTTAAATTCTATTTTTAATAGATCTTTATTTCGAAACGAATGAAATATTTGAACCCAACCGGTTTAGTTTATGGCGGAAAATGATGCCAAATCTCGTCGCTTCGAGTTACGTGTCTACGATACATTTATTGATTTATTTATAATAAATTAGAAGTTTTTGCAATTTTATATAAATACTGAATGATATAATATAAACCTTCTATTATATATGTATACCTACTGTTTCAATTTTGATGCAATCTCATCGTACTTAAGTTATTATCGGAACATCATAGTATAATATATAAAATATATATAAATATACATATAGAATTTTTATTTTTATTTTTTTTTTTAATACGCGACTTATGAAATTTAATCTTTTCTTCGTTCTTAGGTATAAAATAAAATAAATATCTTTATTAAAAACGGATAAGAATTTATATAAAACTTTAATGCCTTTTTGAGAATAGTTATTCTTTATTATACATTGAAAATTTAATTTGAATTTTTAGTAGGTATGTTATTAATGTATGAATATGTGAGTTCATTATATATAAACCGTTTCTCAATCAGAAAAAAACATGAAAGGAATTGATAATCCAATCGGAAGGAAATTATTTCGAGTTTCTTAAATTATTATAAATTTTACAAAACAATTAATATATAACCTATATAGGTACATATATGTAAATAATAAAATATATTTGTGTGTATAATATATATTATCTATATCATTATGTGTCTGGATGTATAAATTTATTATTTATAAAATAATATAATTTTTATTTTTTATCGTAAAATGACCTTTACGTAACTCTTTAACAATTTTATATTTAAATTTGCTGTATAGGTAAGTAGGTACTAGTCGTAATCAATTTTTTATTTATAATATTTTAATTTGTATAAAATTGTTTACGCAGAATACATTTATTTTAAAATCGTTACTTTTAACATTTGCATTTTAGGTTATTCTCCCGTTTCAATCATTTATTTTACGTTCTATATTAACCGACTAAATTGCAATGGTATTCATTTTTTCATTTCTATTTATAAACAAGTTGAAATTGAAAAACACTACATGAAAACATTATTTTTGACTTTTTAATTATATCGTCTTATTTATGTTATTTTATATGAGTATTAAAATATGTAATATAATAAAATACATCTCATATTATATTGACAATGGATTAAATATATATTTTATGTACTATATAATATTTTAATAATAAGATTATTATACGATCATTATTATATACAATGTAAACTTAATACAATTTCATTTACAGCTCGTAAAAATCATCAAGGCGTTAATGAGTTCAAATTTTAAATTAAGTAATATTATAACGAGTCATTTGAAAAAAAAAAATGACAACTTTTATACCAATTATTTAGAACAATAAAGTTTATATTGTTATTTAAAATAGTAGCTGGTATATATTACGTGTATTAATACACACACATATATATATATATATATATATATATATATATATGGTATGTATATTAATTTTAACTCAATTCTAATATGTTAATTAAGTAAGACATATAGGTAAGTTAGATAATTATTTTTTTCTTTTAACTAAATGTTTTTTAAGCTAACATGAAATATCAAAAGTAACATATTATATGTAAATTATATCAACACAATTTTAGCAACTAAAAATTCAATTCAAAATATCGTCCATATAGAAATTTTCCTTAACTTACGTATTTATTTTAAAAATAGATTATTCCGAGTATTATTATTTGTTCCTAAGAAGGATTTCGTTTCTTTTACAACACTTTATATAGAACATCATGTGACATTTTGTATACCTAAATCCTATTCCTATATATATATCAAAATTATTTTTCGTGTATATTAGTTCAATTTGTTATGGTACATGTGTGAACACTTAAAATCGATAACTATTTTATTTATTTTTTAACATTATATGCTTTTAAAATTCGATAGGAAGTCCTATAATATATATTGTATAATCCCTAGTGTCATGCAGTTGGTGGGTTCCCTATACTTATAATTTATATACACATGACTATGGTATATATACATATACCATAGCCTTATCAGTGTATTACTGATTAAATGTTTCTAAACTTTTCTTAAAAATCATATAATATATTTTCGGTTATTATAGTTTAATATTATATATATATATTATAGTCAATATTTTTTTTTTAGAAACTTCCACCTAATATATATATTTATTTAATAAAAACTGTACATTTTAAAGTTTACACAGTTCTATAGTCTTCTCGAAACTCCTTTACCTATTTCATACCGGAAGCACATATTTGAAGAAAGAAAACTTGCAATATTATATGTTTATATTAATATAAATAAAATAGGTATATAATATAAATAAATTATTGGCACATTGTTATGATTTTATCGAAACTAATAATTAACCGAGAGTCGAAGTATAATGACTTTGTAATTTATTATTTATAACTTAAAGACTACAGTGATACCACAAAGTGAAAATATGGTGATACGCTCATCACAACGTTCTGTTGAGTCGTGTAACTTGTTTTTTGACACGTTTACGATAGGTTTCTATAAATTAATAAATGATTAATTCTAAGAGTATAGGTACAACTCTTAAAAGTTTAAATATATATATATTATTATAATTATTAAGAATTCATATTTTATTGATTCCTTCAAGCTATATATATATGCACAGTCCAATAATAATAATAATAATAATAATAATTAAACAGTCGTTTATTTTTTCTGAAAAAAAAATCCAAGGTATAAATCAGAATATGTATTTAACTCTAAAATTCTAATAAATACCCAAGTCAAATTTGTTTGGAAAAGTCAAGTTATTTTACGACTTATGAAACTCTATACTTAAGGATCATCTACCTGTTTATTTATTTTTTCGTAGTTACACATGACAACAAAAGGCTTTTTTTTGTTTTACTTTTTGGTTGTTTTATTATTAATTTGTAACCTGATGATGACTTACGATTGAAATTAGTTGATACTTATAATGTTTTTTTCAATACTCTCGGCACATATTCTTTTTTGTAATATATATATTTATTTTTGTTTTTAACAAAAAATCTGTTAGGTTAGGTTACCGTATTAAGCACGATAACAGTGTAACCGTCAAATACCAAACGTTATCATTCTTATATTATATAAGAGAGGTAGTCGTTAATGAATAAATAGGTGCGCGCATATATGTTTAACTCGTCGTCCTCAACCGGTATATAATTATTTAATACTTATCGCGTATTATAAAATATAGATTACGAAAATTTCAATATAAGTAAGTAGTAAGTACTTATAATCGATATAATATAATACACGAATATACTAGTTATTTCGACCACGGGCTAATATAATATTATATATGTGTATTGAAAGAATAAAAAAAAAATAGCTACCTATATGTTATTACAAATTCAGTATGTGTGTATGTACCTAGCTATATATTATATTTTTTCTTTACACAAATATTTCATAGGTATACCAATTATATTATTCTCTTGTTTTATTACGAATTCCTTTTCTATGTTCTTTATCGATACATAATATATAGCTTTACTAATTTATAATTTAGGATATCTCCCCATGTCCACGAAATTGGTTAACCCACTTTATCCGATCGACTATAAACCAATACCATAATAGTTATCAAATATTTAGCAAATAACAACAAATTGAATCCTAAAGTTAGCAATAATTTCTATAGTTTTTCACTAGCTATCGTTACATATTTTTCATATAGCCCAATCCAAACCAACATCAGAAGTTATCAAATAATAGCAAATTGGTTTTTAAAGATAACAAATCACTGTAAAATATTGGAAAATATATTTAAATGTGAGTGGACTATGTTCTTTATTCTTTCAGATCTTTACCACCGCCAAGAATTTGAAAATAGTTAGCAAATAATAAACAAATTGATTCCCAAAATTTTAAAATTGATAAATGTTTAAAAGCGTAGTAAAAAAATAAAGATCACCTACATTTAAATAATTTTACTAACGTTTCAGTAATTTGTTAACTTTCAAAAATAATTTACTATTATTTGGTAACTTTTAGAGTTGACTTGAAAAATTAGGAAAATTAGCTGGTCTACCTGAAGTTATACCATTCCAGTGAAAAATCGTAGAAATTATTTGCTGAATTTTGGGAACAAAATTATATTGGTTTATTATTAGAAGTCAATTACATTGATACATTACGTTGATGGATGGGTTGACTTCGCGGACGTCATTCATTCTCTCCCCTTTAAATATAATGGTATTATGATATTTATTATTTTAAAATAAAGTAATTAAATAAGTATATGAATATAGTAATATATTATGAAATAATTAGAAATTGATCTAACATGGGTACCCATGTAAGGAGTTCCATGTAGTCCTCTGCTATTTAGATAAATACTATTTTTATAGAGGAAAAATATTTTATTAGAAATATTGTTTTATAATTTATAATAAATAGAATGTTTTTACATGTTTCACTCCCTCCCCATAATTCTAAGGGCGCTCTTTGGGATCTAATCAGTTTTTGAAGTCATACAGAACTTTTTTTCAACATAGATACCTTTAACCTATATGAAATCGAATTACTAAAGTATTTAATCAAACTGGAACTCGAAACCACCTTATTAATTATTAATAATATTTTTGAATCCAAACTAAAAAATGTTATTTGGTATATTCTACGTAAATAAGTATCTACGAGTATATTAATATAGCAATAATTTACAGTTATGAATCACAATATATGTCTATACTCTATAGTATATTTCGAATTTCTGAATCACAGGGCCAATCATTTATTTTTTGACAATAATTTGAGTTTTGACTAATGGTAAATATTATTACGTGTAGTTTTATAATATTTATAAATGAACTAATTACTTTACAAAGTACTTAGAGACTTACCATATTTTATCGTATTATATATTATTTTAAACGTTTTAATCTATACCAAACTGAATAAACGTATATATCAATACTTTTATTTGTGATTTCTATATAGTAGTATAGTATATATAGCCTCCCAACAACGGATGTTTGTAGAGAATGTTAAGTTTAATGCTACCGAAGCCCACCGCAAATATATTATTGTCCTATCACGTTTCTATCCGTATTCATATACTGCAGGGATTGAAAAAAATTCAGGTAATTTTAATGGTTCTAAAACTATATTACGAAATTTTCAATAACTTCAATTTTCATCGATCGGAACATATTTTTTCATACTTAATATAATTATTCAGTAAATGTTAAAGACTTCAATTTTTTAGATTATCAATTAATTTTTCTTGTGAAAATCTGAAGATATTAAAACTGTTGTAAAGATTGAAATCTAAGAAAACGCTGAAATAGTTAAATTTATTCCAAGGGCTTAGATCAAATAAAAATCGACGGCCTTTCAGAGGACCTAATAGCCTTTTTTCAGTTGTTTTTATAAAACAACATATTATAGCCATATAGAGGAGGTGTGTGTTTTTTATATGTTATTTTAAAACGTCTCCTCTGCAGAGAGAAATTTAGAGTACATCACTATGTTCAGGATCAAGTTTTTAATCCTGTTTTTAAATCTTCTTTTCCAAAAACGCTGTACTGGATACATTTGTACCTCATTTGTACCTATATATATTTCTGTGATGAATTAAAAAAACGACGATGTATTCGAAAAAATTTCACTATAATATTTTTTTTTTTCATAAATATATGGATGAAAAAAATTCTTTAATACTGCATCATTGTGACGTGTAAAATATATTTATTTACAATATTTTCATTGAAAACCTAATATTAGTATAATAATATATTACCTATATTCAGCTTTTCATTACAATAATTGTAAAGGAGACGGGAAGAGATTTATAGTAAAATATATCAGTAAAAAGTCAATCGCAAAATTCCACGGAAAAATGTTTTAGTAGAAATATATTTTTTGGATTTTATTTCATTATTTCTCTATATTATTATACATGCGTTCGGAAAAATGCTTTATAAAAATGTATTCTAAGGCTTTTACTACATATAAAAAAATACCAAGTTTTTCCATGAAAAATATTTATTATTATTATTATTACAATATTATTATATTACTCGTCTGATAAATAAAATCTTTAATAACATAGTTCATTCGGATGAAATTAATCGGAGAAAGAATAATATAAGTATAATATTTAAAGAAAAAAAAATATATATATATAATTATATAATTGTTGTTTTCTTTTGGTCAAAATTACAGTAACTTTTGTTGTAAAATTAAAATCTCAAAAATATTTTACTTATAAATACACAATATTATATTATTCTAATATAGTTTCACAAAGTAAGTATAGTAATTTTGAAAAAATCGATTTATATTTTATAGTCTGCAATATTTGGTGTATCCAATTAAAACATTTAATTAAGAAATCGAATAATTAAAATTATTATGTTATTGCAGCTAAGCAATATGACAATAAGCACGAGGATAATAGTAATAAACATTTGTTTTAAAAATATTATTATGAGTATATATATACATGTTATTAAATTCAATTTGGTACAGTTATAATTGACTTCGAAGTTTATTCGGTTTTTGTAATATGAATATCTGTCGATCAATAAAATTATATACTTTCTTGATTATGTTTATTGTCTTAGTTTGAGCTGAACTGTTGTTTTTTGGAAAATAAAATAAAATGGCAGTGTAATAAAATTTTCAACGTCCTTTTTGAATAAGAATCCGTTTATTTTAATTTAAAAATATATCTAAAAACCTATTTTTAAAAGTTCATTTCTATTTTTTAAAAGGATTTTTTTAATATACGTATAGAAACAAAAATAAAAAAGGTCGTTCCTTTTTCAATTTCTCTCCTTCCCACAACCAAAGAAACACAAAACATCAAGTTCACTTAATCACTTATTCTAGTTCTATTATTCTTTGTTTTTTCCTATGTTTCTCCCGTTTTTGAAAATCTCTAGATCAATTTCCTTCAATCTGAAGAACTTGTTCGGTTATGCCTATTTTTAAGTTTTCAGATCCTTCTGTTGTAACTAACTACAGGCCTAATTCCATATTACCTTTTCTTGCCAAAATTTTTGAATCGTTAATCTACAGTGACATTAATCGAAGCCTAAATCATATCCTTATTTCACAGCAACATGATTGGTTTATATCAGGTAAATTCACCATTACTTGTAGTGTCTACTTCTTTTTTTATATTTCCGAAAACCTTGGATATCATAGATATTGGATTTTAGGTGGATGTCATACTTCCTGTAATTTCAAAAGCCTTTAATATAGTTTACCACAGTTTACATATCAGAGAACTCAAAATATCTTAGCATTGGTAAGCCATTTTTATGATGGCTTACTTCGTACCTAACTGGCAACTAATTTGTTAATGTTGATCTTCCAAATTAGTTGGAGTCTTTTCAAATGTACCTCTAAGAGGTAATTTCGATTCACTTCTCTTTTGTTTATTTGTAAACTTTATTTATAATCTTATACATAAGGCCGATTTCCATCTTTACGCTGACGACATCAAGTTATTACTCAGAGTAAAATATCTTGTGGATAGCTCTCTACGTCAGGCTGAGCTCGTTCATTTAGTAATTAGGTCTTACAATTTGGTCTCTCTCTCTTTAAACCTTAGGGTATGTTATGTCACTAGATCTCGTAATCCTATCCGTATTTCCTATAGTCTTAACGGAAATAATTTGAAGTGAGTTTCCAATATTAAAAACTTTGGAATGTTCTATTTCTCTAATTTTTCCTTTAGTTATCATATTGACGTTATTATAGGTAGGATACTAAAAGTCTTGGATTTTATTAGACGTAACACCAAAAAGGCTTCAATACTGTCTCTTGTCTCCGTTCTTTATACTTCACCTTAGTTCGGTCGTTTTTTGAATATGAGTTGTTGTAATTCTGGCACCCATATTTGGCCAAGATTTTGCTGCATTTGAGTGAGTTAAAAATAATGTATAGCTATTGTATCGTACTTTCTTAAGCTCCCTGCCCCCAGGCACGAATATTCCCAGTTGCACGAACTTCTTAATGTTTCTATTTTGGAATCTCGTCGCATTTATTTTGATTTCAACTTTATAAATTCTCTCTTACAAGGTTCTCTTGACGGTCTCCTTACTAGGATTTTTTTTAGAGTCTCATCCCATGATACTCAAAGTCAAACTTTTTTTCCTTTTCTATCTATTTTACCTTTTGTTGCTACTTCCTTTAACAAACTTCTTCGTATTGCATGCCAGTTTTATTCAATCATTTATTTTTCATATTATATTGTATACCTATACCATTAGATTTATATTTGTTTATATATGTACATATTCTTATTTAATTATTTGTTTAATGTAGCTAATATCTAATAATTTTTATATATACCTACTAATTATTAATTAATAATTATTATCTTTGTAATTGCCGTTTGGCGTTAATAAATAAATAGTAATAATAATTGTGATACATTGTATAGCTAAACATAGCTTTAAACGAATTTTGACGGCAAACCTCTATTGTCGTTATTTTATAATTTGGAGATAAAAAAGGAATAAAAAAATTTCTTTGCAATCCTTTTCCTTTAAGAAATAACGAGATCCTTTCCATTCGAAATTCGTCCCCCTCTCAAAAAAGGATTCGATCCTTACCAATTACCACTGTTATTTAAGTACAACAAAATTACGTACAATGGAGGAAGTTTTAATGGAAGTACTTATTTACACTTAGTGAACCTTCTCTGTGTATTGCTGCAGGGTGGTAATATCTTAATGAAATCGAATAGTGCGTACAAAGGGTGTGGATAGTGCCTATAAACCCCTTAGTGTAAATATATATTATACATGCATGAGTCTGTAAAATTGAAAAATAATTATATAAAATTTAAAATATCAATTGACGAACGTGAACAATTCGTTTCCATGGACGACTTATTTTTAATTTTGTTATTGATTGTCTTGATTGTATAAATTTAACGATATTTCTATGAAGGATGTGGCAAAATTAAAGATGAAATAATTAATTAGCTAATTTTAAGTTAATTCGACCATTCTTTAAATTTAACAGTTAAAAATCAAATAATTATTAACCTAACTAAAGATTAACCTGATATAAGTTATAAGTAGGTAGGTACCCACCCAATCACAAAATTAATGTTGAATTTAGGGTATGTATTTTGTACATTATACAATTTATTTTTACTCGACAATAACGTAATATAAGTTAATTACAGGCAAAAATAGACGCCTAAAATAATGAGTAAAATAATATATATTTATTTTTTTCATATATTTTTTTGATTTTTTACTAAATAAAACTATTTGACTCCAAGTTGTATTATTTTTTTTACATATTTTGAACGACCAAAAATTAACAAAATAATTAACTTAATACTCACAAATTTTTAGAGAATTTAATAAGTTAATACTTAACAGCATACCAAAATAACTAGTTTAATTAAAAAGATAACAATAACTTAACTTTAGCTTATTAACTTGATGCATATATTATATTATGACTAATAAAAACACACGAGTTCTATAGTGAGTTCTACATTCAGTGATAAAAACGGTCGTGTAAAAAGCGTAAATAAATATAGCCCAAAAAGAAAATATAATTCAGTAAAGTTACCTACAAATTAACAGAACTTTATTTTCTCTTTTTTCATAACATAAATCTACTATGGTGAAATCTTGTAAACATTTACTTTTTAGAAGATTTTTTCTGCCAGTCGATTTACTGGCTGTGAAAATATTTAACCACTCGGTTATATACAGTAATGAAAAAGTAAAATGTCATGTATATTAATTACGATTGTCTTGGGTCCAAAGGCGTAGATACTCATTAATAATGTGCATCGCCTGATCTCAAAATCTGCGCTCGTCCGTAATCATATACTATAGCTATACTACACAGTGTACATACCAGTGTTTCACAGATTTTTGTACACATTTACATAGTTTTTCTTATGACTTTTTAGTTTTACCAAAAAAATCCTCCATTATCATTACCGGAAAATATGATAATTTTGGAAGCTTAGAAAAAATGTGGAAATAAATCTGTAGGTACCTATATATATATATAGGTACTTATGAAATATCAAGTTCATTAAATATGCAATTACATACTAAAATAGTACGTATATGTTATAATGAACTATTAAAATACAAAGGTAAAATGATTATATTAGGTATTATGGAAAATATTGGATAAAATAGATATAGTATAGTACCTATATATTATCTGTATAATATCATAAGCACTCAGTGAAACAAAAAGGATATTATTTCGAAAATGGTAATCAATTAATTAATTTTATATAAATATAAATAAATACCCAGTTTCTACAAAAAGAATTTGTTTTTATTTAACAAATACGTATTTCGAAAACAATGTTCTCATCTTCAGTGTTAAACAACTACTGAATTTTATAGTTTGTAAATAAATCCATATATAGGTAAATAATTTACAATTCGAGGAGACTATACACATTATCCTATAAGTACCTAAATGTATAAAATATTTGAATAACTACAGAAAATTATTCGCTATAGAATTTTAATGTCGATACATCAATTTGTCTAATGATTCTCAATTGCAAAACAAATGTTCCAATTTACAAAATACAGCTTGTATTAACATAAGACACTCATTATATTATGTGACATAAAATATCGAAAAAATCGGAAAACGTAATTATAAGTAGTAATTATAGTAGTAGGTACCTATATACACATTTAACATTCTATAAAAAATTAATTTAAAAATTGCATATAGTGTGTATGAGTTAAAATTTAAATTACCATGTTGCATATAGGGAATGCAAATCACCTCGTGAATTGTAATAAGTCATAATCAATGCAGTAAATCGTATATATAGATAAAGTAGAACGGATAGGCCATCAGCCTTCTTGAGCATTCCTGAATGATAAGCTGCGGAGCGATTTATTTTTTATTCTAAAAAAAAAATTCAATTAATTTTTGTATTAACCTATTTGTTTAAAAATATATTACCATATAAAATTGTTGTACATTAGTAACAATTTTAAATACGAGTGCCATGTATACTCGTAATATTAAAATTTAGGTACCTACATATTAAAATAATACAAATACTTATAATTTATAACTATTAATGTATTTTATTTTTATTATTAAATTCATACCAATCTATCAGCAAATTTTGATGGTTATCTATAATAGTTATAACTGGTATCGATGGAGCATATACCAAAATTTCGGGAACGCCACCCCATTGGTATTCTGTCTATGATCATATAGGTATACCTAGCTATTATAATATTGATCTAATCTAAAACCGTGAATCAAAAATTCAGACGATTATGATTGTCGACAAAATGGCTTTCGATAATATTGAATTTTATTCCATACTGTACAGTTTATTGTCTCGAACTGTTGATGAAAAAATGGAAATCATAGTAAAATTCTCTTTTCAGTCCTTACAATATATATGTATTTGGAGCGATTCGTTCAGAGTTATTCACGACCAATATAACGTAAATCGAGAAACTACACTTTATATAATGTCTATTGTTGTACAACCATATTGGATAACTGACCTCGCCTAACAACACAAGCCATCATTTTTATCGCATAATATATGTTCGATATTTTTCATATACATCAAATGGTTCTGAAATGAAAATCACCATACGGTTTTCACACAATCCATGTGGGAAATCCGTTCAAAATTATTCTCGACCCATATACTTAATGCAGGTGAAACTAGGTGCCACTAGACACCTATAGAGTATCATACATACATATATAATATATATCAGACATCTATACGTCATATTATATTGTGTACAACCTCGTATTGGATGTAAATCGTAAAACTGACCTAGCCTAATACCGCGAGTCATCGATATTATCGTCGATTGCATTGTATAGGTATTCAAATTTTTTATTTTTTATATTTTTTTTTTAACCATATTTTTTAACGCGAACAGTTCTAAAGTGAAAATCATAATATTTATACGACTCTATATTATTATACAGGTAGTTATTATATGTTTCAAAATCGTTTGCCACCCATAGGTATAGGTACGGGAGAAACTACCCATAAAATAAATTATAACCTATAGCCCATTTGATGTAAATCGTAAAACTGACCTAACCTAACGCGCCGAGAAGACATCAAACATCAAATTATTATGCGCGCGCTATTCGACGAAATCCATAAAATATAGTCTGCTATATTAGACTTGCAGGTTATTACAATTTGCAATTTATATATACACGTTATTGCGCAATTTTTTCATTTTTTTTTTTTTTTTTTTTAAACAGACAACGCGATATTAACGACCGAGAACGTATATAATATAATAATATGATATTTATACAATAACATGAATGACGTGCGATTATCGACTCGGATTCCAATGAATGGTCTCCTCAGAGTAATCAAGCGTATATATAATAAAGCGTATGCCAATATAAAAAGTATGATGAACTATTGCACAAAAATCCGTACGTTATGTACATTTATATCCTCTAGACCTTGCACGCGCATCGGCGGGCGGTATCCGTACAAAACGCTAACAAATCACGAAAATTAGCGTCCGTTTGTATATAGGTATCCGTATATACCCATTACCTATACGTTTTACGACCGCAAACGCGGTTTGTGGTCCGTCCCACGGATACCTATTACTGTACGGTTATACACTGGGACATCGCAGCTGTAAGCACATCCGATATGTATATACCCTGTATACTCGTACATCAAAGATGGGTCAAGTCAATGAGAAATTTCACTCGAATATGTTGAATTATTGGCTAACCCGAGTCTCGAGATATTAGTAGGTAAACAAAATGAAAAAAAATAAATGGTCGAGTTCTTAAAGTTATTAAATAAGAAGTCAAAATAAAAAAGCTACTTCCACACGGTGGTAGGATACGGTTGGCGGAGGAGATATATTGAATTTATTTTGATAAAACGATTCTGAGCCAAGAACACGAGTATTACTATTAGCCTGCCTATAATGTGGTAAGTACAAAAAAATACGACATATAATAGTGCTATTATAGTAAATATTTGATGTAAATTTCAATTTTCTGGCATTTTACCTATATGTAGTCAGTAACCACGAGTAGTTTATTTTTTATTTTATAATTTACAACAACTTTTCGTATTATTTCCCTTGTAAAAGGTTATTCGTTACGCTTCTCAAAACTATTTAGAAAGTCCAAAAAGTGTTCTCAATAAAGTACCCTAACTACAGAACGAGTTTCCTATCAAAAACATTTAAACCCGAAAACTCTTAACTTTACTCCTTTTGACCGAAGAAGCGTACGTATAGGTATAAATGAAAAAATGAAAAATAATTTTTTTAAAAAAACACTTCATGATAAAACTGAAACCTTCAGAATCGAACAAATATTACTTGATTTAAAAAAGTTAATTTTTCATTATTCATAAGATAAAAGAAAATGTAAGGTTTTAAATATTTAAAACATTATTATTCAACAAAGTATTTATAATGAATTTTCTCAAGTTATACTTTTATAAATATTAAATACACATTTGTTTAAAATTCTCAAATCTTTGAAAGTTTTTTAGGATTAATCTTATTGTCAAAAATATATATTTGACTTCGGACTTTGAATCTTTATCAACTTTAACGTAAAACTTATTTTTTATATACCAAATGGCAGTTATTATAATTAGTGATAAGGATGCGGGAGAGGATGTAAGCGGTCCATTTCTGAGGAGATGACTATAGGCAATTTAATAATTTATTGCAGACAAGACGTTTCAGTGTGTATATCACACTTATCTCTTCATTTATACGTAATTGCCCATGCAACTTCTTATCTGTTATTCTCATACGCACATGCACAAGTCACCGATAGTCCGCTCGAAAACTTTTTTGAATATGAAAAGCGAAAAATCATGCATACATTTGTAAGCATACTTATTAGATAATTCAATTTTAATTTTTTTTTAACTAATTTAATCAATGTTTTATAATTTTAATCAAACTAATTTGAATTCGTAAATGTTTATTCTACTCGTATGTTTTGTAGGAAAAATATTTATAATTTTATTTTTATTTATTTAATATGATTTTACTCTTTTGAAAAAAAAACATTTAAATTAAAGAACTGAAAAACTAAATAAATTATTCCTACAAATCAAAGAATAAAATGAGCGAATTAAAATTAATTTTCATAACTTAAATCGGACTACTTAAAGTATACTATTATTTATGGTTTGCGTATTAGTCTAAGTACACTGAAAAATAACTACTTTTGACCACCTTAAGTGGAAAAAAGATAAAGCTTGTTGAACTGGCTAGAATAATTTGTTCTTAATGCGATAATTTAACAGAATGAGGTACTATGAAATTATAACTTTTAAGTTACAATTATGATTTAATTTATAGTCAAGTTAACCTTTAGTATATGCGTATATTATATGATATCATGTAACCTTCGAGAGGCATGGGTGTGAGTCTTTTTTAGGGGTAAAATATTGTCAATTTATTTACTGCACATAAATAAGATACTACGTCAAACATCAAATTTTGAAAATATTTTAAGACGATATCTCCTTTTTAAAATGAACCCACAGGTACTTATTAAGTGGATAAAAAGTTAATTAACTAATTAAAAAGTTAAAAACATTTTTATTTATTTTTTTTGTATGAACAATGATAAATTAATAGTTTTTAACTTAATGAGTTTTAATTAGTAACTAACGAGCTTATTTGAATTTTTTATGCATTCAGTGAATTTCAAATTATTGAAAAGCAAATTTTTTCAGTCGGAAATATAAACACCAGTTATTTGTAAGTAGATAGTATAATATTATAGTAGGTATCTATTTAGTACTTATATCTTAATGCTACAATACAGGAGACTATACATAATATAAAAAACTATATCATTTGTTTAAAGCTTGGGTCTCTATGCCCTCGTCGGAACCACGCCTCTGGTAATATAACGTTTTTTTTTTTTAATTAACTTTACTTCAATTAAAAACGGGGGTTTTAAATATTAAGTTAACTGAATAAATAGAAGATTCGGATTAACAGTTTTAACTATACTATACCTGTACCTACATTTCACGAGTAATCGATTTTTCATACTTTTTTAATTTATTAATTTTAATGAACTTTTTATTTTAAAAAAAATATTAAAAATTGAAGACGTCAAAACTTTTTTCGGAAAAACAGACTTTCTCCTCTGTGTTTCAGTTCTATTTCACATCCATATATTATTATACCCCTCCCCCCTTAAGTATACTCGCTGGTATTGACGATCATCGTATTGTATATTTGTTACAAAACAGACTTGTAATTTATCACCTATACGAACGTATTTTTTTTTTTTTTTTTGCATAATATCTGTATTCTGTATATATGCACATACGATAATATAATATTTTCCGTACACGTGTTACTACATTATAGGTTAGGTTAGGTTGTGGTTATATATAAAGTATAAATATATAAGTGTATATATATATATGTATATAAACGCATACATGATATGATATATAGGTATATATATATGTGTATATATATATATATATATATATAGCCGGGCCAAAACGTGATTCGCAACAAAACACAATAAATAACGACTTTTTTTCCAGCCTTCAAAAAATTATTTTCCGTCCGTGTGATTGTGTGTTATCTCGCGGGTCGTGGGCTCGCGCGTAGGCCATTATAGGTACGTATCGCGTTCGTCTATAATAAACACATATATTTATATACCACATTGTAAATTGTTGTGCATTTTTATAAAAAAATTTTCTTTTTTTTTTTTTTAACCGTCGATTTCGTGTGGGTGTTCACCTATAACGCGAAAACTTTCACTATAGGTGCATATATTTTATTGTATCCGATTGTGAACAAATTGCGACGAACGTTTTCACAATCCCAAACGGATTATCGTACATGCATACGAGTATAATAAATATATACTGCACTACGATAATGTATTATAATATGTAATATTTCAAAACTCTAACACGGTATTTTTCAGAATTTTTATTTTTTTTTTTAATTTTTTTTTTTTATTTATTTATTTTTTTAGTTATGTTTAGTACAGGTATATTATAAGCACGTGCCTCGCCTAACTTGTACGGTACCGTCGACGTAGAACTCTGAATAATTATCGTTTACTGCACCTCGTAACGGTTTTCTATGAAAATATCTGTTTTTTACTCTTTATATAGGTACACTAAAAAAAAACATTGGTAATATTGATAAAAATACTGCTGATAAATATTTTGTTCATATAACAATATTATCGATTTATAATTTTTTTTTATATATATTTGTATATGTCTTTTACCGCACGAAGTTTAAAGTAAAGGGTTTAAACTTTGTAGTTTATGTAAAATTAACTGATGGGAAGATAAAATAATTATCGTTTCAACAAAATGTATATCAAAATGATGTACTTTTTTGTTGTTGTGCTTTTGTGCACTTATAAAAATTATTACTTATTGTCAAATTATATTTATCGATCTAATAATAAACCTATTATCATTATGATGAATTATTGTCCATTTAACAAATGGTAGATTTGTTAACTGGTAAAAAATATAATTTGCCATTTTCAACCGTATTTTATTTTCCCGTGTACTTTTTGTGAATTTTTCGATGATCAATCAAAGTAAATATAAAGCATTAATCCACTCACAATAATTAAAATAGGTTACATTTTAAGAAATTATATCTGTGACAATACGTTATATTGACATATAATAGAAACTTGACAAATTGCAAATTACACTTGTACCTATCCCTTGTATATACCTATATACTAAAAAAATACATTGATCGTATTGATAAAAATAATAATTCAATCAACACAATTACTGTCACTATACCGATGACAAATATTTTGTTCATTTAACAACCGTATATTTATCATTTTTGTAATATATATTGTTATACAAAGTAATGAATTTAACAATACAACTTTGTCATAATAATTATTAAAAAGTTATTATATAATATTTGACTTTGTAAAATTAACTGTCGGGATGATAAAATAATTATTGTTTTAACTGAATATATAACTATTAAAGTAATATACTTATTTGTTGTGTGGATATAATGATTATTATCAAGTTAAAAACAAAAATAAATATTTATACTATAAAAAATTATAATATACATATAAGTAAAATTATATATATATATTGTTATTTTTTACAATATATATTTATATTTATTTTTGTAAGAATATTAATTGATTTTTTTGAATTAATTGAATTTTGAATTCAAATCATATTTTATTATCAATTGACAATTTACTTCAATTGGAAAAATTATATTATTTATTAATCTAATAACATTTATATTATTGTGATAAAAATGTTATCATTATAATAAAATATTGTCGATGTAACAAAATATGGTAGATTTGTTAACTGATAAATGAATACAATTTGTAATTTTTCAGTGTATGTATAATATTTTAGTTCTACAATGTAATATATAATTTGACCAGTTAATTTAATTATATATGTAAATATATATAAAAAAAAAATACATACATACATATATATATAAATATATAAATGACTCGGACAAATCATCAAAAATATTATACAATCTTTTTAAGTTGTTATAGTGTATGACTATTTTATAATCTGTATGATATTATAATCCATGAAATATATACAAATCTATGCTGTACGATTAATTTTCAAAGGTGTTTCAAACAATTACAAAAGAAAACATAGACTAAGATAACCGAACACTCTCGGCCGAGAGAAATCGGAAAAATTATTTCCTTATTTATATTTTGATATACTTATCTACAATATATATATGATCAATCCAATAGTCATAGTTCATAATATAAAGTACAATCTATAAAGGAATTTTATTCACAAATTTCGGAATAGACTATGTGTGTACTGTAAATATGAGAGGGAGTAGGGACTATATTATTATACTTTGATGATGAATTACATTGAAATTATAGTATAACAATTTGGATGTAATAACGGGCCCACAAATACTATATTACAGTGTGTATAATAATATGGTATGTTTTATTATGATGTACACTGATAGAAAAAAAAACTGATGGATTAGACATGAGACGTCAAATACAAATATGTCCGATCGGTAGCAGCTGTATACGAAGATCCCCTCAAAGATGATAGGTTTTTTTTTTTCTCAACGACGAAACGATTTTTTTTTTTATTTACATAAAATTCTTTCCGTATGCCACTACTCACTGTCACAATACTTAATAATTATAATGTTATAAATTCATGAATAAATCAAAGTAAATATTTATTCATTCGTACGTAGCAGACCACATCGTGTAGGTACCTACTCAAACTTAAAAGCAGTCTTGTAAGATATATTTGAATGTCGAATACAAGTAAATTTTACTGGTATTGTAATCTTTTGCTAGTGTAATTGTATGCCAAACATATTTCTTTGAGTATTCTGAATACATATTGGAAGTATTGTTCGGAAAATTTAAATACCTTCAGTTTTATCATAACTCCACAAAACATGGGTTTTATTGTCCGGAATACATTTTTCATATTATATTACATAATATATATTCTAGATAATATAGCTACGTATAACTCACGTTTTATGGAAATATGATGAAATTTAAATTATTTAAATCTTCTGAAAATCACTTCCAATATGTGTTCAGAGTTCTTAAAAAAATGCATTTGTATTAATAGCATTAAGATACTTGAATATTATTTAGAATACCAGTTTAACGTATAAATGTATTTAAATAATAATACGTGCCATAATATTAATATAAATATTATGTGTAATTATTAGGTATATAATTATATAGCATACAATAATGTACGTACATTTTTTAAAATTTAAACCAATTAAAATGGCCGTCCGTCAGAGAGTAGAAGCACTATTCTCTAGTCTTAGAAATAATTTCCATCGACAGAACGACTTTGAACAGAACTCACATTGAAAAAACCTATGTAATATTGATAAAAATAACAATTCAATCAACAAAATAATTGCAGTCACTATACAGCCGACTAATATTTTGCTGAATTAGCCATATTTGTATTTTTTTAATATTTAGTATTGTATCATACAAAGTAAAGAGTTTAACAAAATACATATATATATATATATATATATATATACTATATAGGTATATTAAACGTATGGTATATGTATTTTTTTTTATGTGGATGCATGTCTGATAGTTATTATCAAGTTGACAATAATGGTAGATTTGTTAACTGGAACATAACAAATCCACAATTTACCTTTTTCAGCCATTTTTCAATGCCGGAAAAATAAATGAAGTATCATCTAAAACGAATTGTAATTAGAAATTTCTTTACTCAATAACTTGTATTCGTATATTGTATACCTGCTACCAAAAAGTTGTTTCCGGTAAAAAAGAGTGATTAAAAAAAAATACATCACAGTATTTTAAATCAATAGATTATTTACTCCACTCTATCTATAAAAAAAAAGTACTTGTTTGTTTTAAAATACTTTTTAACTAATAAAATATTTTGTTTTTTTTTTTTTTATAAGAATTTAAATGATTTTTATAAAAAAATATACAATCATTGGTGTTTAAATATTTTTCTAAAAGTATTTTTACAAAACCTAAGGCTAGTCTTAATTTGAGGGCATGACCTCACGATTACTTTGCATATAGGGCAAAATAATAAATCGACACATGTTGTCACCGCCATTATAAAGAATACCTATAAATATTAGTATAAAGGACCTACTAAAATTAAGAAAATTATTCAACTATAGGGTTGACACACGCGAAAGACGAGATACATACTCGTATATTTCAATCTAGTGGCGTAACCAAAGGGGTGGACATCGGACCCGGATCTCCGCCCCATTCTTGGCACATATAAAATCAAATTATACATTTTACCGATAAATTATATAATATAATATTTTCTATGTTATATCAAAATGCTGTTAAACATTTGGTTATAGAGATCAAATTTTGCACTATAAATGTTTTATATATATATTTTAGTTATTATCCATATAAAATAGGCGATAAAAACGGTTTTTCTGGAACGTCTCCCCCATCTCCCCTCTACTTCAGTACTTAAAATCCTGTGAAATTCGGATCGTTTCTATATCGCAATATAATATTTTAAATTGTCAATATTTTATTCAAATTCTTATGGACGCATTTAATCATTCTCAATTCGAGTTAAAAATAAATTTATTAATGGCGTTTAATACTGTCAACGTCATAATAATATGATATCGAGCATAAAGCATAACAATTTATTATTACGACAACGATAGGTTCCTGTATAATCTCACATGCGGTTTTCGTAAATTTTAAATTTAAAAGTTCACTTTACATTTACGTCGAATTTTACTACGTCGCGACACTGGCGATAATACTCGTTTCATAAGAATCATATATAGCTATACGTATAATATTATAATGTATTCTATACTATACGATTTCAAAACTTTGTGAATACCTAATTTATAATTATTAGTTTATAGTTATAATAACGGTTTTGAAACGTATAATATTATATTATAATAATAATTTCAAATCGTATTTCGAGTATATTCCCATATACGTGCACTTTTGTTATTATTTTTATGAAACGATAAAATATTATGTGTGTGGCATCATGCGATTATTATATATATATATTATACTAATAATTTATTACAACGAAATTATAATACAAGTTTAGCTAACTCGTTATGATTTTATGTGTAAAAATCAAAAACCATAAACACGCGTAATATATTTAAAGAGTATATTTTATGTAAGTACCTGGTATTATTTATAACATGTATGGCGCAAAAAATAATAACGGTTTTTTTTTAATATTTTTAGATTCACAGAATACATTACGTATATAAGATTCTGAGCGTAAATAGCTAGGAATGTATCGAGTTTATAATGATGTGTATCTTTATTTCAAATTTTTTTCACATTTTTTCACATGAAAAATAAGAGTTTTCGGGTATTCACACCATTAGTTAAGTATAGTAGTAGGTAAGTGATAAATAGTAAATAAACTTATTGACATATTGATTAAAATTGTTCATTCATTTATTATTAATAATTAATAAATAATAATGAAATAATGAAATTTACTGAAGTGGGAAATATTATCATTATCTGCACAAACAATATTATTATAAATTGTATTCATAGTATCTATAATTGGTAAAAAAAACAGCTGCTGCATCACAGTATAAAATAATTTATTCTCGTGTATTATATTACTGTAATGCACAGAATTAAAAATAATTCGTGCATATACGTTAAACCTCTTCGACCTCTTTGAGTTCCACTAAATTAATACTAAATCGGAAAAAACTCAAATAAAATGGATTTAGTCGACTAAATTATTTTACTACACTACTTGATTAAATTAGTCAGTTCACACACGCTACTCTACTAAATTACTAACATAGTGTGAACTATATAAGCTTAAGGGTTTCAGATAGGAAAAATCGTTCTAGTTGAACGTTTTTGGTAAAGGTAATTTTTTAATTTTCACCTTACAAAAACATGACGATAGTCGATAATCAGCTATTAATCTAATAATTATTGTTGTTAAAGACTTATAAATATTACCTATATATTTTTATACGTACAAATATGCGTTTTCAGATATAATTCAGAATAAATTGAGTGGTAGAGTTTTTGATAGAAAATTCGTATTTTAGTTTGTATATAGGTACTTTAAAGAGATCATTTTCCGATGTCATCAATAGTTTCTTTAGCGTAAAAGAAAACTACCAAAAAACAGCCGAAAATGGTTGTACTTTTACATATAAATGGAAAATAGATATGCCAGAAACTTGAAGTTTACACCAAATGTGAAATTAAAATATATTATATTGACGTAGAGATTTCAAAAACATTTGGTCCGTTTTTCAGTAATTTTTATACAATGTCGAACTTTGATTATTGTTAATATTGTTTTGTTGTACGTTGTATAGGTATATTATTACAATATATTTTTGACAAAAGGGTCTAGTAGGATTTTTCAGGTAAAAATTTGATATAAAATGTACTCTAGTTGATATTTTAAAAAGGATTATTTTTCGATTTTTCGGTAGTATTTTTAAGCGTACTTACATATAAAAAAACTACCGAAATTCATAAAAAAATTTTTAATAAATCAATGAATAATATTAATGCCGCGAGCTTCGCTCAGAATAATTCTATCGGAATAAATGGATGTATTATTGATTTCAAATATCCGAAGAGCAAATTGCCTACAGTCTACACCCTTCACACTGACCGTCATTAAAACAAAAAAATATTTATCTGAAAATCGCGATTTATAATCGTTTTACTGGTATAATCATTATACCTACTATAATGGGTTGATTATGTTATAACCGTCAAGGATATTTGAATGCGACTCTTACTGTGTAATTCGCATGCATATACACATAGGTGCATATAATATATCTTATTATCTCTTAAACATAAAATTATGTATTTAATTTAAGAAATGTATCGGACTAACCATTTTTTTTTTTTCACTGGCTACATAATATTTTATAGTAATTCGCTAGTCTTATATAATATATAGGAAAACACGAAACCTTGAAAATAGGTAAAGTGCATCGAAAATCCGGTCATATAATATATGCATTTTTATAATAATACATAGTACGTAAATGTTAGTTATTATAATTGAGTGTAATTATAATTTATGCATATAATATACCTATTTTATGTTCTTATATATACCTATATATTTTCATATATACGTAGGTATATATTTAATACGTATATATTACCTAGATATAAAGTATATATAAGATGTATAATTTCGTAATTATTTAATTACTTATTAATTGCTTGACTTGTATAGAAAAAATAGAAGCTTAACATATATAGGTACCTATTACGTTATCGTAAGTTAATTAAAAAGTAATAATAATAAAAATAATAAGAGGTCGGTGTATTTCGACTTAAAATGTAAGTTATTTTAATTTTACAAAAACTTATATCAATATACGCAGTAAGATACTCTTTAAAAAAAAAAGTCAGATACGGATCATAATTCGCTAAATATACTCACTCAGTTAAATAAAAATAAAAATTCGATTTCTGCTTAGAAATTTTTCATTTTTTTCAATACATTTGAATGACAAAACATATATTATGACTGAATGATTTGAGTTGGAATATGATAGTATTATTTTAGATTCTGAGTAAATAGCGAGGAACCTATTGTGATTTTACAATATTACGTTTACTTCCTTATTTTTCTATGAACAACTTTTTGAAGTATACCGTTTTTTTTTGTTTTATGGAAAATCGGTTGTGGTCAATGAGATGATTTTTCGATTTTCCCCATAATTTCCATAAGTATAAAGAAAAACTAAATTTTAAAACGGAGATATTTCATAAATGTAAAGAGAAAAACACAAACACAATTTCATAGTAGTTACCTATTTAAAAAAAAAAGATTTTATTATTATTTATATTGTACCGAAGCTTAGTGGTTTTATTAAATTTCATTTAAATGCAATAGTGCAATATTTCCACCAAAAGTATCCTGTCCGGTAGGCCTAGTTTTCATCTTATTAACATTCTTCCAGCGAAGTGCACATTTTTCTTTTTTCTTTTGGAAACAATCCATTTTGAATGTAAGTTGTTGAACGAGTATGTATCTCGACTTCCAATAAGATATAATAATTAACGTTAAACTTAAATATACTTGAACTTAGAACTAAAAGGCTATAACTCGCTATTTTAAAATTGTTCAAATACGCATTATTTATCAAAGTTCTAAATATTGATAACCAACTGTATTATATTTTAGAACCTTTCGATTTTCTATAAATTATTCAATAGGTATATTAATTAATATTAATTAGATTCTATTTCAAAATAGTTAATAAAAATAATAAAAAAGGTGGTCAGTATGGGATGGAATTTCGTTGTAATATTATTTTTCGATTTAGAACAATATTCTGATACGTTCGTGAGGTTTCCTTTGCGCTTTAGACTACCACTGAGAAAATTGAAAATTGATCTGTTTAAAATACTAACTACTATAAATATTGTATCAAAAAGATTTTTACCCGAAAACCCTTACCTACCCCAAAAAGTGTACCTTTTCGTAAGTGTATATATTTGTAAAAAAAAAAAATAATCAATTTTCAAAAAATTGATGTAATCAGTAAAGTTTTGATCATTATAATTTTTCAATTTGCAATAGTTTTCTTTCATTTTCGGTAGTTTTACTTAACTTTAAAGAAAACTGTACCTACTGGGAAAATCGAAATATGACCTCTATAAAGTACCAACTAGGATCAATATACTTATACAATATACTATTACAATATACTTTCAGAAAGTTACTGAAATTTTCTACTTAAATTTTTTTACTAAAAAGTGTATGCAAACAAAAATATAAAATAAAAATAAAAACACATTACTGTAAAACCAATACATTCCTCGCTACGCTCAGAATCTAAAATTAGTTCAATATTTCAGCGTAGAATATGAAAATTCACGAGAATCGTAAAAAAAACCCACGTCATTGTTCAGTGCGATAATGAAATAAAAAGTAAATACGTATATCTAACAAACTATAATATTTAAGCCGTGTTTTATTATTATTTTGAAAACAATTTTTGCTGCAGGCTTAAAAATATAAAAATTGCATAAACGACTCGCGGTCGTAACGTTGACCGCGTAAGTACGAATATTCATGATTATAATATATAGATAGGACTGTAGGTACCTAAATATATATATATATATATATTTAAAATTCAAGTAGGTACTTTTCGAAAAAGAAAATATAATAAATTTTTTTCGCGCATTTAATGTCTTTTTTTTTTTTTAAAAAAAAAAGCTTTATTAAGTCCATGCGTCCATCAAATAGTTGATGGTTATTAAAATATGACTACAATAATAGACCATACGAATGTATTGATTTAGAATTTTGTTTAAAACCTGCAATAACATTTTATAATATTATTGTTTTTGGCGAAAGTGTTCGTAACCTGTATGTTCTATAAGCCCCCACGGTCTTATATTTTATTCACCAAGTTCCGGATTACAAGTACGGAATACGTACACACGTGCCATAAAAACGGCGTCCGTCGCCGATATGTTATCTGAAATTCGCAAGTTTTTCCTTATACGAAATCGATCGGATAAACCCGTTGACAATGAGAGACGATCAAAAGTTCTAAACATGGGAAACACCGGTCGGGGTACACACTTTGGTGACCTTATTTGTTTTCATCTTATATACGTTATATTAAAACGACAAATGTACGGACAATAAATAAATATATTACACCGGACGGTTAGGAAAACGTGTGCCTATACGCGATATTATTTTATGTTATATTCTTTGAAATGTCATTTGGCGTCAAAACCCGAAGGTTGTCGCCGCGGTAAAACGGACGGTAATCACAACCGTCAACGCACACGTTATCGTCAACACAACGTATATAATTTTTAGTCGATATTATAATATCGTATCCATATCGTCGTCGTGTTACGATGCGATTATTGCCGTTTTCGTACGGTCCGAATAGTTCGACTGTGCGGATCAGCAGATGTTTACAAAAAAAAAAAAAAAACAAGTTCGGAGAGCCCACACTAGTGCGAGCGTGCCATGATAAACTCTCGGTTTCCATATACACCGCTCCTACGTATCTTGTACGACAAACTATACAATTCCACACACAATTTCATAACGATTTGATACCGTTTGATTGACCCAATACTTGACTTAAATACCTTCTAAAATTCTATTAGAAACGGTCAGGTGTTGAAACGTTGTCGGATGGACGCCGAAATGTTTCGATTCCTCCGTTGGATGATGGAACTATTATAGTGTTTATGATTGCACAACGTTATTTCTATGTTACCAAAATCATTGATGATAGGTACCTCTCCATACTATCACGTATACATTTTAATATTTTCAAAATTGACGTTTTTTTTCTTTCTACACAAGTACCTAGTTAACAAATATTAATAAAATAAAAGTTAATCGACTTAGAATAAATCGTATAATATAGAGAAAAAAAAAACTCTCAGTTACCATAATAAACACTCCGACGCTGATTACTGATAAGAATTAACATTAAAAAAATCGGTAAAATAAACGTTGGATCCAATGGAAATTCAGTTGGTAACGTTGAATTTCGGAACAAGATCCAACCAAGGACAGGTTTGGGGGTTGTAACCCCTTCCGAAAATCTGTTTTTCGACTATTGTTGTTTGTTATGTATAGATACAATAATCGTATTATTACACCGGCCAAATATCCCATTTAGTCATACAATTTACAATAGCAAATATACCTTGGAACTATATTAATTATGTTTTAATATGATAACTATATATGGCTGTGAAATTTCAGCAAATGCATTATTTTTTTTTTCCTCATCAAACCGCTTTTTCGGTGCAAAGTTCAAAAATATATAGAAATATTTTATTTTGAGTCATTAATTTTGCATTTTTCTTTTTTGACATCTTCGATATTATGCCTTTTAAGGAGATTGAAAGTGAGCATTTTTCATGGGGTTGTGTGTAGGCAATTATTTGATTTATTCGCGTAAGGCAGTATGTTTGTGAGTAGTATTTGGTTTTTAGTGCATGTACAGAGGATCTCTCATCCCATAGATTCCAATATGCAGACGATACAGCTTTAGCAATACAGAGTACTGACTTTAAAACATGTGAAGATAAACTAAATAAGGATCTGGCCACGCTCTTAGAATATTACAAAAAGTGGAAACTGAAGCTCAACCCATCAAAAACGGAATCAATTATGTTTCACTTGAATAACAAATTGGCCAATCAGAAGCTCAATATCAACTTCGACGGAATTCAAGTCCAACACAATATGACTCCAAAATATCTAGGGGTTAACTTGGACCGATCATTAACGTACAGAGCTCACCTAGAGAGAATAGCTCTGAAACTATCGACTCGAAATAATATCATCTCTAAGCTAGCTGGTTCTGGATGGGGAGC